>CM076583.1:1110850172-1110943567 GCA_034641835.2 Pinus albicaulis | reverse complement strand
ACAAGATTTAAATTTTTCCAAAGAAAAGCTTATTAAATTGGCAGCCATTATTTCTCCCTGCTTTAAAAACCCTACATTTAAATGAAAACAAGCATTGCATTTTAACTACAATAATCTATTAGTGTTCAAATGTACATGTGTGCATCACTTGTGTAGGGTATTTCTTTTCCACTTTCACATTATCCAAGAATGTGTGCAGTATAGTTCATATTTTTTGTGATTTAGATTATCTTGAAAAAGGAAAGGTAAATTATTTCCAATGGAAAAAGAAGGTTTTCCCTTTTTAATACTGGAAATGGTACAACAAAGTTCCATTTCTACCCGAAACTCCTATGAAAAAGGAACCAAATAAAGGCCATGTCCTCAATGGACATCATTTGGCTTTGAAAATGGCCATTGCACCGTGTTGTTTCTTATATTACATCACAATAGTTTCTTAGGTCATTTCTTGTTTTTTGAGATGAAAAACAACCAAAGAAATTGTGAAGATCCTTTCAAGAAATAAATGACCATTTCTCAATCATATCTCAACTATTTTTTATTTTATTCAGTGGTTGTTTACTTTGAGAGAAATTTGACACTTTTATAAGGAATATAACATAAAAACACAAAATGGGAAGGAATTGATGAGGTAGATGACCTTTAGTTGTTGTCAACTAAGAATTGATAATACACGATGCATGTTCTGTACTACAAAATAGATTCCTTCCTGGAGTTAGGACACAGAGTATTGAATCAAAGTTGTAGTTTCTAACTTCTTGTATTGGTTCATCAATCTTGAAATTCAGACATTGCATGTCTTCATTGCTTCATGTTTGAATAATTTGCATTATATCGTACAATAGAAAATTAGGAATTATGATTATTATTACGTTATGGATCTATTAAGTTACTTTTAAGTTTGCATGGTTTAGTATGAAATTATTCTTGTGTGCCCCTAGGCCCAGGTGAAGGAATGCCAAGGACTGAGAACCCTAGTTTTTAAATGGTATTGTTTCTTATACCCAAAAACCCTCAACATCACTTCTTATTAGTTCTTAACAATAGTGTTGTAAACAATTTGAGAATTGATATAGCAAAATCTCGCACTTCTCAAGATAAAGTCCTAAAGCTAAAGTGTGATACCATGTGTAATTCAATAGCCCCATTGTCACCTCACCAACCTCTTTTCACTTCGGGATAGCTCTCCTCCAACTCAAGGGGGGTTCTCCCTAGTAGATTTTAGGGATCTAATGGCCCAACCAAACCAAGTCAAGAGCCCCCTAACTCTCTATGTTTACTAATATCAATCAAAATATTGAACAATAGGGTCAGACATGCATCCTAAAGATAAAATTGCCAGGGTATTTTTGGGTAATTTCAAAGGGAAAGTCCCCAAACACATATAATCAAAGAATTATAACGTGATTTCAAACATTAAATATCAACAAAATCGTTCAAAGGATATTGAAAGGAAAAAGGTGATGGAAGATAGAAAGTGCCTTACTTAAATGCACTAATGATTTTTCAATAGTTTCTCCAAAAGCTTCACTTCAAGGCCCTTCAAGATCGTCTCCAACAATGCTATACCATCAGCTTCAACAATGTTGCTCCAAAAATGTCCTCAAGGTCTTCACAACAAGTTTAATAGAATTTGCTCCAACAATATATTCAATAAGGTCTTCATTGTCAACTCGTCTCTTGTTTGGGTGCCTTAATGTGCAATGACATGTTTCCAGGATTGAATTCAATGCAAGGCATATTTGAAACTCTAACTCTGTCTTCCAGTGTATTATTAGAAATTATTTCAGTTTTCATTTTGTGTTTTCAAGTTAGATATTGTTTTCAAGTTTTTACATTTATAATTTTATTGCAATGTGGCAGACTGATCAGGGCAGTACAGGAACAACCCCGAGACGGGATGATCACGGAAAGAGGCCAACGGAAGAACATGTAAAGTGCCAGCATTGCTCTATCTTCAGGTATTTTAATTATTTACATAATTGAAATAATATTAATTTTGTTCAAATACGCAGACACCTAGCTATGGTACGCCTGATGATTCCCTCTATGAGGAAGAGCTTTCTTCATCCCTATCTCCAGCGCTCTTGTTGCGAAAAAGGCACGAGATGCAAGGTCGGAATTTAATACTTTGATAGACGCGCCTCAAACACCTGAAACAGAAGAGAGGATAAAACAACTTATGAGCCAGCTAGAAACATATTAGGTAATAATAAAAAGTCAAAAGGATATTTTTTTTGTTCTGCATGAGATGAATTGTGATAGTTTGATTTTTAATTTTTACATTGACTAAACTAACAAAAAGTTCTTTTGTATGTAGCGTTTTCTGGCATTTGCTGAACCCGGTGTTGGTGGTAGTGGGACACAAGGGCAAGAGATTGCCCAAGAACCCTCTCGTACACCTTCTACTCCTTTAGGTGCTAGCCAAGAAACACACCCTGCCCAAGCAGACACCCAGCCAACCGCTGAACGTGTTGGCAATGATGAGGCTGATATGGCCAACTACATTATTGCGTTTCCTGGAGCTACACGTTTCAGCTCCACAGGGACCATTAATGGCACGTTGTTGGTGAACGATGAAAGTGTCCCTATAAAGCATGTACAACTCCCAGGTAAATTTTAATATTTTAACTATTTCATGTACTTTATCTAAAACATATTTATCATGATTTTTATTTTTAAATTAATGATAATATATTTTTTTTCTGTGTAGGAAACAATGAGTTCTACAAGTTTTTGGAGAGCCATGCGTTGGTAATTTTTGGCCCAACCATATGCACAGGGTGGAATTCCCAGAATTCCAACCTGAAAAAAGAACTTCTAGATTATCTAGAAGCCCTTTTTGGGGTCGGCACATTTGACAGAACAACGGTGGCTCGGGTAGCCGGAAAATATTTGAAATATACCAGGGACACCTATAGGACACAATTGCAATTTAACCCTAGATATGAGCGTCCTCTCGCAGTTCCAGAGAGTGAGTGGAGAGCACTCATCCATGACGGAAAAGAGAAAAGGGAAAAGAAAGAAGGAAAAATGCCAACTGGACCCGCAAGGTAAATTACAACTTTAATTTTCTCTATGTCTAAAATAAAAGTGTGCTACGTCATATCTAACTTCAATATTTTAATGATAGGTTGTCTGACACCTCGAAGGCAACCAAAGCTAGGATTGAAAAAAAGGGCAATCACAAGCTAGGCCAGGGTGGCTACTTGAAATTAGTCGCAAGCATTGTAATTAAGTAGCTAAACATCTTATAATTAATTGTATCGGCTTCCAACGTTTTTGTAATTCTATCAAATATGATTAAAAATACACAATCATATGTAATCTAGGGTGATGACTTCGGAACAGAAACTATAGAGGAAGATAAAAATATCGCTTTCAATTTCGGCTATCAAGCCATAGTTTAATGTCGCAGAAGCTTGGGGCAGGTCCCAAGATCCATAATGCATGATAAGGTAAAACATTAACCTTTCAATATGTTTGTTTTATTCCATAAATTTAATGTCTAACAAATTTTTTTAAATCAGGGGAGCAACACTACCGATGAGGCAAATAACCCAGTTTTAGAGCCAGATGTAGATGCTCCTCACGTGCAACCTGATCATTGTAGTGGGGACCAGGCCGACAATACTACTATCAATGAGGGCCATGGGCCGTGACGGTAATTAATTTCCATTTATAATTTTTTCTAATTATACCTTGATGGTTTTCCTTATAACGTTTTTTGTTTAAATGATAGAGAATGTTTACCTTGAGGATCTTACCACCAGAGAGGAAAACAGGGCAACAGTCCTAACGGCGACAACTGGTGCACTAGGTAAATAATCTCATTGCAATTTTTTTAATTAATATTACCGAACTAGTTCAATGATATTTAAAAACTGACAATTAAAATTTAATATTATCTGTTTTTGTAGGCGATTCCCCATCACTGGATGAGACCAGACATCATGACTACGCAACTAGGTCAGTAGTGCGGGTCGAAAGGCACGAAACAAGAGCAGAGCACGATGATATTGATGATGTAATTAGGAGCTTTAGAAATAGGAAGAAGAAAAAGAAAATTTGATAATGTAAAATATTGTATTATTATAAGACAAACGTTACCATACTTAGAACTTTTTTTGCGTTATATAAAAAACTCATTTATCATACTATTATTATGTCAAGCATTAATTTCAATGTTTCCTTGCGTACTTTTTGTTGAATTGTTTTTTATTAGTTATTGAATATTTTTTTTTATGCTCATGAAAGTAAAAAATGAAATATAGATTGGGTATTGGGGAATTGAGAGTGACGTGAGAGGGGGGAGGGGCCATAAGAGCTTCCACCTTCACGTGGTTGGCCCTGTTTAGTAGAGAATAATTTATTGGAGTGATTTAATCTTGGAGGAAACCTCCCTCGATCCAGCATAGCAACAAAAAAGTCACTGTTGACTTAGTTGCTACTCTTTCAGATCATGGGAGGCTTGTTCCAAGTTCATGCGACTCCAATAAATTGTTCTTGAAATGAAGATGAGCTTATTCAGGTATGTTTTGACATTTTCAACATATGTTCTAACATTAGCATAAGAATGCATCTTAGAGTAAAAAATACTACATCAATTACTTGTATTTATTGTATAGATAATGATGGATTTTGATTGACTTGGCAGTGCAGGTACAAATCCTCTCGCATCATGAGCAATACAACTTGTCAACCAGGGTCATGTCTAGGATATTTTTGCTTGTGCACTTGACTAGGTTTGCAATGTCACATTTTGTAAGTTCCTTTACAGTTCATAATTCAATATTAAGCTTGTTCATGATTATTATCTAGGTTTTTTGTATGTATTTTTTCATCTATTTGATTGTAAGCAACTCTGCATGTTTCCTGTTGTTCACTATGATTTCTCCCATTACCACTCCCAGGATGAATCCGACTTTATTGTTACATAGGTTACTTTATTGTTACTATGATTTCTCCATTTACGATTTCATAGGTTACATCATGTAAAGTTGTCAATCTCGTGTTGGTGATGAGCTTTAGTTCTCCAGATTTGGGGCTTTTCTGATATTTTCTCCCTCATGTCATTCCTGCATCACCTCGTTGTTTGAGCATGCCAATTTTCTACCACTTGTACCAATTGGCACATGTCAATCTCTGAGTGGTGCCACATTTCACCTATTTTCGGCCCACTTGACCACTTGAAAAACTCAAATCCACACACCATGTGTCTTTATCATGGAGTGCCACATGTCCTAAATATTTAGGCCGATAGGCCTTCTGTTATGAAAGAGATCAATTTTTTTTCGTCAACACTTCTTATCTAGGCACGACACCTGTTACTTGTTTAATCTGACGGTCACAGTCTCTCGAGTTACCTTCTAGGTTTGACATACCACTGGTTTCTGGTATATTTCCATGGAATCGGTCTGAAAATACCAGCAACAATCCACACACCTGCAACCGTCGACAGACCTTCCATTTTAGTAGCTACATTTCCGCAACTGCCAATACACCTGTCATTTTAGTTGCTGCATTTCGGCAACTGCCAATACACTTGGGGTTTCATTCTTCTGGACTCTGTGTATGCATATTTTTCATATAATTTTATCACGAAGTTGGCTGCAGTGCTTTGACATGCCTTTGAATATTTTTGCAGGTTAGAAGACATTTCAGGCCAAAGCTATTGAATAGACTTGATGAGATAGTTGTATTTGATCCTCTTTCTCATGATGAGCTCAGAAAATTTGCTAGACTACATATGAAAGATGTAGCAATTCGTCTTGCAGAGAGAGGTGTTGCTTTAGGGGTTACAGATGTTGCTCTAGATCTTGTTCTTCAGGAAGCATATGATCCTCTAAGTAATCACTTTGTTTTGCTTTCTTTCTTATTCATAGTCTATCTTGCCAGGGGATGTGCCCGTTATGGTTTGTTATGAGACCGTTGTCAATTTCATCACCATCCCTCATAATATGTTTGATTGTGTTTATAAATAATAAACAATTATTACACCAAACAATAAACAATTAATTGTACTATGAGTAATATGATATATTGAAATAATTCTCATTATAATTTCATGACCTCTGCTCTCACTTGGTGGTGTCTATATCACTAAGTGTGTCTTCTTTAAAATTATAGTTACAGCAGACAATGAACAATCAACTGCACTGTGAGTGATATCTTGTAATAATTCTTATTATAATTTCCTAACCTCTACTCTCACTAGGTGTCCATATCACTAGGTGTATCTATTTTAAAATTATAGTTTCAATGGTAGATAAATTGTTATCTTAAAATTATAGCTTTGATGGTGATACCTTGTGATTGATAATGCAATTTGAAGCAACTTTGGCTTTGACTAATATAGTCTCAGGAACCTCTGAGAATACAAAGGTTGTGATTGATTACGGGGCACTGCCTATATTTGTGGAACTTCTTACCTCTGGGAATGATAATGTTCGAGAACAGGTAGCACGTTTATTTTAGAGGCATAAAATTATTCTTCCCAACTATCTTTATATGTCTGTAATTTTGGAATTGGATTTAAAAAACTAGTACCCAACTTTGAGTTCAACTGGTGTTCGTGTAAGGCTGTTTGGGCTTTGGGAAAATATTACTGGAGACTCTGCAACATTTAGGGATCTTGGCCTTATTCATGCAGCTCTGAGGTAGGTGCTTGCCCAGTTCAATGATACTGCCAAAATTTCAATGATAAGAAATGCTACATGGGCTCTGTCAAATTTTTGCCATGGTAAACCCCAACCACTATTCGGATAGGTAAGCAGAATACATTTTCTGCCTCTTCTTCTTAGTTTGCAGATACTGTGGATTTTTTTTATAGATATTGGTGCTTGGTAGATTTGGATTTAATATGGACCTAGGCACTTGTTCATTACAATGACTTTGTCATCAGGTTTTAGAAAATGCTTAGAAATTTGGGTTTCACAAGGGGATTACCCTTGCTTTCAATTATCGATTATCAATCACATTCAAAAAAAGTCTTTCGTAGCATTGCTGAGCTCTTTGTAGGTGAATTTTCGAGGAAATTTCACAATATCTGAACTAAATTTGTCTGTCCTTTTCAATACTCTGCGCTTGTAACAGAACCAGACAAACAATCTAGTGGCCAATGCAACAACAACAATACCTCCTATTGCAATGCCTGCAATTCACCCTCTCTGCACACATGAATGACTATGGCACCCTCTTTTGTGAACAGGTACTGGAGCTGAAGGTACTAGTTTCCATTAGGATCGTGGAATTAAACATCCAAAATAGTATCAAATTCTACTATAATAGTATTCCCCGGCGAGGGAAACAGTTCATTGAGACCTATTGGACTCCTCACCCCCAAATAGCCTCCAGGGCTACCCAGAGTGTGATCATCTGGAGCAATAACAAATGTTGATCCATCCCCAATTGAAACAAGAATAGGACCCACATTGGTTACAGAAAACGAGAAACACGTTTTGAAAGAAGAAGAAACTTTTGTATTAGGGTCCATAAATTTAACTGGTCTATTGTACAATGCCCTACCTGCACTTCAAATTGGTACTCCCAACTCCATGCTAAGGCTCACTGTGCCATTCTTCAGATGAGCATCTTAACCTGAAGTTTGATTCCAAAAAACCCAAGTCCCCTGTTCTATGCCCAAGACCTCTGTTACAACAAGTAGAGTTCTGAGCGAAATACTTCACAATAGGAAGCAAAAGAAACATCGCAAAATTTCTTGCTTTAGACTGATAATTTTTTGTGTGAAAATTCAACTCCGGACAGTAAAAACATAATATCAAACACAACCAATCCACAATGGAATTTGAACATGAGGATTTATAACCAGAGAAAACCCTCTCTAGGTTAAAAGAATTCCAGAATGGATTTAAGATTCTACTAATGAGCTCTTACAACACCATAGCAATTACTGTCACAATGAAATCTACTGGAAGCAAAGCCCTTGTATAGTTTCTACATTTCCACAGTGGAAGAAAAAATATTTCTCTCTCTCATGATCTGGTTTCGTGGTCAGATCCTTTGCTATGGTTGTCTTGTTCTGCTAAACGTGAATCTATCTTAGCTTTGGCTCTGGTTCTCATTTAAGATCATGGCTATTTGATCTTGCTGTGGCTTTGACTATACAAACTTGTTCAATAGGAAAATTTTGACTCTGCTATATATAGGAGCTTCAATGGGTGCTCTCAAACTGCTCTACTACAGTAGTTGCACTCTCAATGGACTTCTACAGCAATTGGCACCATCAATCTGCTTTGTTACAATGATGGCTCACATCAAAAAACTGTGCTACAACCATTGGCACCATGAATATTCTCTCTACTTCGTCAAATGGTTGGCACCATCAACTGACTTTGAGATCCTCGGGGTGATGACAATGGCAAACACTTTTTTGGGCAGCTTTGTTTTGTCTCTGATTCAAGGCAGAACTATGTTGGCCTTGTTTTTTTAGTCCTTGGAACTTAGTTCTCTCATATTTGCCATCCTATCCCCATTTTGCTACCGAGAAAGACATAACTTCACGATATCAAAATTGACTATTTTTGGCCATTTATCTTTAGTAATGGTACAAATTTAATTTGGTGCATTCGTACAGTATCTGAAGAGCACTCTCAAGCTGTTATTCAGTATTTTAGCATAAATACTACATTTAACTACCATGCTCTAATATTTATATCAACCATAAGCATTCTTAAGGTAGTTCCACGTTTGTGAAGCAGAAGGAATGCTTCTGACAACTTCTTATCATAGTGGTACAATTCTGTTCGCAATTTATCTTTTATAAACCTCCAATGTTCCAAACGTAGTAGAGACTACAATTTGCATCTCAAATTTTGGACAAATCTGTTTAGTATTCTACAGAAAATGCATTAAGAATATAGTGTTGTGTCTACTAAGAAAAAATAATTGTTATACTGAGTCATCTAAACATCTTGACATCCTCGTTTTATATTCCTTTTCTGTTTTCGCAAAGTTTCCTCTGCTACAGAAAATGTAATTATATTAATTTTTTTCCATCGATATACGAATTGGATCTAATTAGATGTAAACCCTTGCTACAGTGGTTATTTGAATGGGTTAGAATGTGCATTTTTATTTGTTTCTTTTGAAATACATGCATTACCACTACGTGAGATCTTTGCATTAATTTTGAAATGTTGAGATCTTTGCATTGAAGTTGCCTCTGCTTGGTGGTGTCTCTGAGATTGAGCTGATCCAAAGGCAATGGATGTGCATCAGTGGTCGATTTCTATTTTCTAGTATTGTAATCCAAATCCTCTAGCATGCAAGCAGGTGCCGCAGCAATTATATCTAGGATTGATCGTTTTTTTCTCACCTTCACTTTAGGCTTGGAAAACTTTGTTCCAGATTTTTTAGCATTTGACTCACCTGATAGATAGTGATCTATGTGGGCATTTAAGGCTATATTGGATGTAGATGAGAAAGATCTACAAACAGGACAAACCTTTGGTATCATGGCCTCTGGAAGAGATCCCGGATTCCCAAATTCTTCGTTCTTCCCAGGATCTGCCTTGCTCTTCTCCAAAGTTTGGATCTGCCTTGTAGGCTCCTGCCTCTTCTACAATGCTTGAATTGGAGCACCTCCATTATGATATCAAATCATCTGATACTATGAAATGACATAGTTCGCAGATGCTTTGATAGACTTGCCTTTTGGGCACTTCACTGCGAACCAAGTTTTAAAATGTCACAACCCACTTGATATTTATCCCTAGCAAAAGTGTCACATGTGAAGATCAGGCTTTTGATGAAGCGAATAACTTGGTAAAAAGAATTTTTGATTACTTATGTATTCGGCCCAACAATATAGATTTTGATGAACTATAATTTTTAACCATGTGCTGAAAAACATACAAAAAACTATGTTTTTAGTGAAATTTGAGTTCACAAGAATCGATGCCAGTCAAAATCTAGACCTTGCTCCCAGCTTACTGGTAAAAGGCGGTACTCATATTTCATGCAAGTAATGGAATGCATTTTTCATTGTTTTATCTCGTCTTATTCGAACTTCCAAGTCTAGCATCAATGATTGTCTTATGCTTCAGAAAAACGGTATTATGCTTTAGAGAAGTGTATCTACTTCTTATTATACTTCTTAACTTCCAAGTCTAGCATCAATGATTATTTTATGCTTCACACATAATCTAGTTTTCATTATACTCCTTGAAACATTTTTTATTAGTTGAATGAGACAAAATTAAAAGGAGTAAGCTAATATATTAGCAAAAGGATTTATGTCACAAATCTAAGATTCTTATAGGAATTCAATGGAAATTTCAGGCATCACCTGAGTAATCTTCAGTGTTTGCAAATTTTGACATCCAGAGAGAAGTTTGTTACAAAATTAGGCAGCTCCTACTTGAAAACATGTTGATGTTGATGCGTAGCAATCTCCTTCATTTATAGCCATGTGTTGGAATATTTGAAAATTCCAGAATAACAATGGAGAGAGTAATACTCTCCTCTTCTAACACAGAAAATATTGAAATTTCTTCACTGGAAACAGAGTTCAACACTTTGAAAAATTTCTATTCCTTAAAAAAAAAACTATTACAAATTCTTCCTCACTGAGAGGGATTACAAAATGTGACTGCTGCAAAACGCAGTGCACTCAAAATTCTTCTGTCTTTAAAACTACGCACTACTGTGCTCTTCAAAACACTTACACTGCTATTGTGTGTAATAATAAACTTTACAACTACATTCCGAAACAGGCTCACAACCCTTTTCTTTTATATGCAATGCATATATTAAAAACATAACAAAACTATGCAAATAACAAATCTATTAAAATGCTCCTGGGGTCCACAATTTATAAATGTTTTAATATATATATGAAATATATATATATATATATATATAACATATATACGTCGCATTTAAAACAAAATATTACCAAAACTAGTGTGGGACCTTCCGCCGCGCGTTATATAAAACATATAACAAAACCTTTGTCAAAACTTAAAACGAACCCTTTGGCCGTGGAGCCCGCCGGACTTCAAACGACGATAAACCATAATTCAAACCAAATTCGCGTTCCAAAATAGCCTGCTGATGTCGGCCAATTTTGTGACACGAAAACTAAATGAATTCTGCCCTAATCTTTTTCGGGTTCGAATTTGGGCTGGCGTACGGAGAGAGAGTTGTGACGTGAATTTCTTATCAAATTCGCCCTAATCTTTTTCGGGTCCGGATTTACACTGCGCGAGCGGCCCAAAAAAAGATATGCTCCAATCAATTTCTGCCACGTGTCCTCAATCAAAGTTGCCCTGTTCCCGGATGCGGGTGCATTCGATGGCGTTTAAGGCAATGGGACATGGATGTGGCGATTTCATATCAATCACATTAAGTTTTAACGCTGTTCAATCAGCCAATATTTAAGTTCCAAGGTTTTCACATCAATCGCATTAAGTTTTAATGTTGTTCAAGATCGGACCTCCACTCCTGTTAGCGATTCCGCATGCTCCAATATGTTCCGGCCTTCGGCTCTCATCAATGAGAGATTTATGACGGGCGTTCTTCAATGCCATTGCAGTCGGGTCGATAAAATGGCGTTTCTTTATGGTTTTTCAGATGAGCCGCAACCTTTGAATTGCAGATGCTCTCCGGTTGCTGGGTTACACTCCCTGCTCACTGTGACGAGAAGGAGAAGCCAGCTGAACTGCTGCTTAGACCTTGGTGCAAATCTGCATTTCTCTCGGTCTGGTCTGTGTCTGTCTTCCTCGGTTTCTTGGAATCCTGCTTCTCCATCTCGTCTTGTGCCCACTGTTGAGACTGCACCCATGCCTCACCTGCATCAAGGCATGTGTTGCCACAAGGGTAGCACCAGAGGTCAACCCCTGCACGCTCCCTCCAACCCCTCAACCGAGTCGTCTCCCAGTCCAGTGATTATTACGCAGGTCACTATCCAAACACTAGAAGTGGGCGGGGTCGGGTTCTAGGATTTGGCCACCGTATGGGCTCCCCTGCTCCTCATTTCCCCACCGCTTCACCTTCTTCCACGACGCACACTGCGCTTTTTTCCTTTAATTGCTCTCTGAACCGCCCATGAATCACAGCTTCGATCACTGTGGTTTTTCGTGAAGAGGCCCAAGTGGAGGAACAATGCACCCGTTCGGCGGGTCTGAGCTCAGAAAAAGCCCAGCTTTCAGGCCTTTAGGAGGGGAGTGGTGGCGTGAATGTGGAGATAGCACCTGGAGATCCTGGACCTTCCGAAGGATGGTGCCGAATTGTCGAAGAACCACCGAATGAGTAGCTGCTTCTCTTTGGTTTGGTTTTCTTGCTTCGTGGCCCACTTAATTGGGCATGTTTTTGCTTATATTACTGTGTTGGACCTCTGTTTTATTTTTGAATTTTGTAAACACTGTAATCATCAAAGATATCAAATGATGGTTCCCTTGCGTGGGCAATGCAACGACCTGAAAAACGTTCAAGACTGGTTTCCCCGTATGAGGCAGTCTTCGTTTTTTATTTTTTGATGACAAATTTTCCATAAGTCTGGGTAATGTTTTTGACTTCGATCATGTTGTAATTTTATTCCCACTGTTAATAGATTAACTTTACTTAGAAATTTTTTTTTTTGCCCTATTTCTATTTTAAACCTGTTTTTTGAAATATAGAGCCATGTTTATATGATTGTTTATAGTTGAAGCGTTGCAGGGTGGTTTATTATATTAATATTTCACGGTCGAATTATGTTCATAACAATTGGAAAAAAAAAATGTTGCCCTGTTTCTATTTTAAACCTGTTTTTTGAAATACAGTGCCATGTTTATATGATTGTTTATAGTCGAAGCGCTGCGGGGTGGTTTATTATATTAATATTTCACGGTCGAATTATGTTCATAACAATTGGAATGCCCACAATTCATAACAAATATTGGAGATTTACTGTCCTGTTTTAAAGTTTCATTTTTATGTTTGCCGAAGGATGGTGCCGAATTTTCAAAGAACCACCACATGAGTAGCTACTTCTCTTTAGTTTGGTTTTCTGGCTTCGTGGCCCACTTAATTGGGCATGTTTTTGCTTATATTACTGTGCTGGACCTCTGTTTTATTTTTGAATTATGTAAACATTGTATTCATCAAAGATATCAAACGATGGTTCCCCTGCGTGGGCAATGCAACGACCTGAAAAACGTTCAAGACTGGTTTCCCCGTATGAGGGCAGTTTTCTTTTTTTATTTTTTGATGACAAATTTGCCATAAGTCTGGGCAATGTTTTTGACTTCGGTCATGCTGTAATTTTATTCCCACTGTTAATAGATTAACTTTACTTAGAAAAAAAAATGTTGCCCTGTTTCTATTTTAAACCTGTTTTTTGAAATACAGAGCCATGTTTATATGATTTTTTATTGTCGAAATGCTGTGGGGTGGTTTATTATATTAATATTTCACGGTCGAATTATGTTTATAAAAATTGGAAAAAAAAATGTTGCCCTGTTTCTATTTTAAACCTGTTTTTTGAAATATAGAGCCATGTTTATATGATTGTTTATAGTCGAAGCGCTGTGGGGTGGTTTATTATATTAATATTTCACGGTCGAATTATGTTCATAACAATTGGAACACCCACAATTCATAACAAATATTGGAGATTTACTGTCCTGTTTTAAAGTTTCATTTTTTTTTTTAAATTGAACCCGCCGTTGGTATACCAATGCTTTGTAAGCGTCAGTCTTCCGATGTCTTGAATGATTTCCATTTTCGTCGGTCTTGTGACATCCATCGATATTGTGACAGTTCTTCCTAGGGTCAGTATTGCGACGCTTTTGGAATGTGTCAGTATTGCGATGCTTCTGGAAAGCGTCGGTCTTGCGACACTTTTGCAATGCGTCGGTCTTGCGACACTTTTGTACGGCGTTGGAATTGTGACAACTTAAAAACGTCGGAAGAGTAACAGTATAAAAACATCGGAAGAGCGACGTTCAAAACTTCGGACCACATTTCGTCGAAATTGCGACAGTTTACAAACGTCGGAAGAGCGATGGTATAAAAACGTTGGAAGAGCGACGTTCAAAACGTCGTACCACATTTCGTCGGAATTGCGACAGTTTACAAACGTCGAAAGAGCGACGGTTTGGGAAATGTCGGAAGAGCGACGCTTGTTTGGAAGCGACGGAAAAAGTGTCAGTAGTGTGACACTTTTTCAAGGCGTCGGAATTGCGACATAATGGCAAACCACGTTTTTCCCGTCCTCGAACTGTTGCTCTTGCGACGACTATGTGTCGGAATAGCGACGAAGTGGCCGTCGAAAATTGGGCCAAATTTTCTAGTGTCATAGGGGAGATCAATCTCCAACCATATATATATTAACAATAGGGGAGATACTACTTACCATGAGAGGTAAGAATCATACACAAACTATTTTCCACTGATCTTCCCACCTTGATCCTCAAGAATCAAGTGGTATAAAACCTACATGTTGACAATAGATACAACGTGTCATAAATGACAAGGATCAAACATGTCTCAAATCTCCTCACCCATTGGCCAGATGGGTGGAAATCATGACAAGCCCAACTTGTGGGTAGGATGGATACTGGGGTATACTCGGTCAGGTCCTAGATTTGACAATAAAAAACAAATACTACTTTCTATAGGTGACAAGGATAAAACATACATTGGGAACATATACAACTTGCCTCAAGTGGCAAGGATCAAACATCCCTCCAATGAAAACTTGGGAGTATGGGACATATACAACTTGCATAAGTGACAAGTATTAGACACACCCTAACACTCTCAACCCTAGGAGCTCCCCAACTCCATTCCCCCCCACTCCCCCCAAATTAATGGAAGTAAAAAGATAAGGGGGAAGAGCATATCTCAGTTTTCTTGGCCAACAGTGACCACTTCTCGAAAGGGTCACATCCACTAGTACAAGATGCTCTCTGAAGAACAAGAAATTTCCTTTCGAAAAAGGCTTGGTAAGTATGTCAGTTATCTTCTCATCGGTCAAAATTTTATGGAGTCTTACAACTCCTCTCTGCACCATATCCTGGATATACTGATATCTGATATCAATGTGCTTGGACCTATTGTGGAAAAAATGATTCTCTGAAAGTCATATCCCACTCTTTTTCATCTTAATGTCCTTGAGTTGATTCTTCAAAGAAATAATTTGGCTCAAGTTGTTGACTTCATATGTAATCCCAATCAACTTATCATACATTTCCTTGGACTTCTTCAGTTTTGAAACATAAGTGATTAAATGATCTCTCAAAGAATCAATAATAATTTTCTTAGCTTTGATCTCACCTTTCTTGTACTTGGGCTTGGTAGCAGTATTTGCAAGGCTTCAGAGGCTCAGGTACCTTGCCTTCAACATATTCCATAACAACATTCTCTTCCAATGTCAGATCTAGCCTAGCCCTCCATGGATCAAAGTTGGATGAGTCATTCAACTTCTCCTCAATCTTGAAGTATGAAGTAGACCTATTGACCAAGTCAAATGAACTTCAACAACATATAATCTCTCTTCAAAGGGGTGATTTATCTTGTCTCTTTGGGCTTGTCTTCAACTCAGCTCTAATACCATGTTATTTTTTCAATGTTCTATGTTGTAAAAATCACTTTCACAATTTCTTCTTTCAATAACAATCACTTTTTCCAATTCAATTTCAATCACCCAATAACAGTAAACAATTGTAGATAGAACAATAAACAATATGCACAATAGAATACAACCAAGATCAATGAGACATAGAGATTTAGGTCAAATACCAGGGGATAACCCAACCAAATTCTTCTTCTATTAGATGTTAATAAAATTTTAAACAACGACACATAGTCCAAGTACATCCAATAATGAGTCAAAGTTCAAAGCCTTGACTAACCAAGTCAACAATTCAATATCCAATTAAAGATGAGCATACAAGTCAAATATGGTCAAAGTAACAGTCTTGCAATTTTCGGCCCTGTCACAACTCAGTTAACAACAATCAACACAACCCTAACCAGTCAAAGTGAAATGCTCCAGAATGCTTAGAAAATTTCGGTTAAGGAAACAATAAATTCAGATTCTTTTGCTCTGTCAAACCCAGTCAAAACAATCCTCAAATCTGCCTCCAAAATTGGCTAAGGTCAAAATTAACTTGCAAAAATCATAACTTCATATCTGCGGTCAAATATGCTCAATGCATGCCCAAAATTTCGGTCAAATATATCCCTGATTCGACCTCCAAGAACAGTTCAGAATTTGGTCAAACTAACCCAAATCAATTGAATTCAACGCTGGTAAAAAAAATCACAAAACATAAGTCAAACTCGATCAACAAAATTTCTCTCTCCTCCTCTCGCACGTGTGAAATCAACCCTGCAATTTTCATATTAGATCAAACAAAATGAATAATATTGATGTGTGATGTGATGCTTCCAAGAGATGTCAAATATTGGTCTATTTATATGTGGTTTAGGAGGTCGAATTTCTCCTCTAGGCCGACTTTTACTTTTGAAGATGACTTGGACCAACATTACAAATAATATTTTTCCATGACCAAATTTATTTTTTCCAAAGGCAGGTGGGGTATCCTTAGGGTTTGTTGGGTTTCCCTAATGGGAAAATTTCTCCCTCAATTGCAAATATTCAACAATCTCGGGTAGGTAGAAGACCCTTAAGCATTCCTCTGAATACCTTAGAATGGATGTTGATAACCTTATGGAGATCGCTTGGCATAAATGATACTGGCGTTTGAACATTTAGTGAACAAATTTGTGCAATCACACTATGGTGCCCCTTTCTTAGTAGTTTTTTCATTCCATTAGAGGTTATCACTTTAGAGGGTTTTCCTTGGACTCCTATATGCTCAATTTCCTTACCTTCCGAGGTAAATCTTATGGAGAGATTTAAAAAATTAAAGGTCATTGCTTCCAATGATTATAACCATTGGGCTTGTAATACAACATCATTACCACCTATTTATATTGCAATCATGGGACTATCCAATAAATACTCCCCATATTGAGTTTAATACTATTTGCAATTTCTTGAACTATTTAGGGTGTACCTTTGTCTGCAATCATTACTTGAAACTATAGTGATGTATATACGAAACAATTGAGAATTTATGCTAATTTTTAGTTGATGAAGTTATGGGTATTATCGGAATCAATCAACCTATTATCTTTTTCTTTTGATATGTCCTTTTATCTTGAGGGTTTGTGGAGTATTGATGCCAACCAAAGCATGACATGATATTGTTAGAGCAATTTCTTCAAGCTCTATATATTGTGATAGTTCCAATTCTTGATCTACTTCCTCTTTAGAGTCTATGTAGAATAATTGCTTATCACGCTATTTATGTTCCTTATTGTATTTTCTGCCACAATTGGGACATAGTCCCTTTGCTCCTTTCATCTATTTGTTGAGGTATCAACTATGTCGGTCGAGTGAGATTATGAGAGGGAGAATGTTGTTCTCTATAGTTGTTGGTGACCACTCTTTTGGAAGCCATAGTTTTACTTTTAACTTTCCTTTCTAGACCGAAAGCACACAATAGGCATTTAGGATCAAGGAGACACACCTCATGTTGGATGTTTTCCTTTAAAGTTCCTATAAAGGAGTCTAACAAATTATCCCTTGAGATGTTCTTTACCTTGAGACTCCATGTTGGAATATGTTGAAGGTGAAATATATTGGACCATTTTTTTGAAGATTTACAATTTGGACGTACAATGTATTGCTCTTAATATCCATGATAATATGCTATCAATTTGTTTCTAAAAATGGACCAAGGTGCAATTGAATCCCTTTTACTTTCACAATGTCTTTGATACCATACATGTTGATCTTGTTGCAAAAACATGGATGCAATATTTATCTTTTGTAAGGATTTTACTTGGTGTATATCAAAGTATTGTTCCATTTCGAATATCCATGTTATAGGATTGTTTCCATCAAACTTTGTCATGTCAATATTTGGAATGAAGTAATTCCTTGGTGCTCACTTGATGCCTTAATGATGTGGATATTGGATTGAAAAATCACGATTATGGTTCTATGATTCAATATTTCTGTTTTCCAATTATGATAAAATACTCCCCATATGTGATTGAGTTCTAACACAGTTGTTGTCCTTATTTCCACATTTTCCTTGTATCTCCACATCTCCTTTAGGAATCCTCTCTAAGAGAAATTTTTCCATGAAATTCATGGATTTTTGTATTTCTCCTTATTTTTCTCCATCTTTTGTTTCACAATTTTTATTAATCCTTTCACCTATGATAATCAACCCCCGTAGTATCACTTGCTTAAACTTAATTCCCCTACCTGATCTTATTATAGTACATTGCGATAATAACCTACCAATTGAATGATTGTTTTATGTGCTTGATTCTGATAAGTATTATTAGTATATGCACAAGGTATGCATATGCTAGGTACATACTCACACCTTGAACGAATACACTAGTAACTTATAGCTTATTATTCTAGACAATTAATTGGAATTTCAGCTTGATTGATAAATAACCTATGATTAAACTTTAAGCTTGATTAATGATCAATCTTATGGCTAGGATTAAACTTGCTTAATATTCAAGCTTGATTAATGGTTAATTGATTGATAACCCTAGATGAATAATTAATTAATAATTTATAAGATTGATTATAACTCAACATTTAATTAATTAGGATCCTCATGAATCTATTTTGGTTTGATTAACCCATAAAAGTGAATAGTATTAATATATTACTTTATTATATTAGAATTTTTATTTTAATTATTTATATTCTCGATGACTTGACAAGGTCTAATGACATCGAGTCAAATCAAGGATGCGAGGATAGGGGAGTGGCTCGAGGAGTAAGCATGGAATCAGGGGGTAGTCAAAGGCATTCAATTCGAAGGAGTGGGGGAATTCATGTCATTTATGATAGGTGGTTGAGATGGATGGGTAAGGGAGGCATAAGGCGAGATTAGAATGAAGGAGGGGGTCATTTTTATCTAGTTATTTTTAGTGCTTGAAGTGGGTAAGGAAGAGAATGAGAGAACCGAGAGGAGGATGAGAACTAGGTTGGGAGAGTGAGGAGTGAGTACTCAATTTGGTTTGTGGTTGTAGGCTGTTGGATTTATTTCTAACACACTATGAATGTGGTTGGACTTGGGCTTGGAGGGCTAGGAAGTTGGATATACTTTCCTAGTGGCAGGGTGGCATATTCAATCGGGTGGTCCTTTCTATTGGAAATGTAACTAGTTTCGATCTTCATAATTGTCATTATACTCATGTAACTATGTATACATTATGTAACAAACATAATAAGAAAGAAAAAATATTATTTTAGAGCATGGGTTTCACGCTTCTTGTTGATGGTCTTCTAGGTAAAATCATGTTCTTCATGATTCTAGGGTTTTCTAGGTCATATGATTTATTTTCATGAGTCAAGAGAGTCAATTTCATGATTATAAGACCCATCTGGGCAAGATGTACCTTGTAAAAGAATTTATATTGAGTCTAGAAAGTACCAAAAGACTTTATTCATTGCTTGGATGAAAACATGTCTGGAATATTTTTTACTAAGGAATAACATGATGAGTCAAATCATGATGTTAACAAGGGTGAAGAACCATCTTATTACCTTAAAGGTTACCAACATGCAATCTTTGAGATGCAGAAACAATACAACCTCAGAAACAGAAATGTTCCTATTACTACAAACAAAAAACATCCTAAGAAAGATGCCCCTAAAGCTGCTGAGGTTAGAAAAGATCCACCACCTCCTCCTCCTGTCAAAGAGATTGATAAAATTACTTCTGTTTTCAATTTTGAGAATGATATTCCAAAATTAAGATCCGAGTTCCTTTTGGAGAAATTCTAAAGGTGAATGAATATAGAAGTAAAATTGTAAAAATTTTGAATTCTCAACTAGGAGCTACTGACATCCTTAATGTTCAAGAATATCATCCTACAATTTATTTGGAACCAAGATTGAAAGATGAGCAAAATGAAGAGGTGCATCATTTCTATGTCAGTCTTAGTATCCATGAAATGACATTGCATAATGCCATGTTGGATTCAGGGACCTCTCATAACCTCATGCCTAAAGTAATCATGCAAAGGATGGGATTAGAAATCACTAGGCCATATAAGGATTTGTTTTCCTTTGATTCAAAAAGAGTTCAGTGCATTGGTTTAATAAAAGATTTTGTTGTTGGTATTACACAAGTCCCTACCAAGATAGTGGTAATGGACATTATGGTAGCAGACATTCCACCTAAGTTTGGCATGCTGCTGTCAAGGTCTTGGGCAGCAAATATCAAAGGCAACATGCAAATGGAGCTAACTTGTGCCACCATTCCTGTTTTTGGTGAGCAAAGAAGACTATACAGAGAAACAAGGATGGCTTATATGGTAAGTAGTAAGGAAAAACCTTAAAATTTCCCAATCTATGTTGTTGATACTGAATTAGGATCTGCTATAATTTTTAATGAATTGACTGATGAAGCAGAAATTCAGGAAGCAAAAAATCAGCAAGACAGTGAAGAAAAGGCAGAAGGTTGGTGGTTGTTACATTTTTATGGATCAACAGGAAGAGAGGGGGCTGGAGCAAGAATTTGGATCACAACTCCAGAGGATAGGTTCTTTTCTTTTAAACTGAACTTTGATTGCACAAATAATATGGTCGAGTATGAATCTCTATTTTTGGGTTTAGAAATTTTGAAAATATTGGGTGCCCAAAATATTTCTGTTTATGGAGATTCTGAATTAGTTATTAAAAAAGTTGAGGGTGTATATCAAACCAAGGATGTGAGAATGAGGGCATACATAAATTTTATCATGGAGATGTTAGATAATTTTCAAGAATATTCCTTTATTGTGAAGACTAGGGACCAAAATGCAATAGTTGACTCCCTAGCTATTTCTACAATTCTGTTTATTATTCCTGCACATTCCACTAAAAGATATGAAGTTGAATTTCATCATATGCCTGCTATCCCTGATAACATAATTCATTGGCAAGTTTTTGAGGATGACTAGCAAGTCAAAAACTTCATAGAATTGAAAGAGGAGTTTGAAAGCACACAAATAGACCAGCAAAACATGCTTGCTGAAACTAAGGGTAATTCTGAAGTGTTGCAGCTGAAGAATAACTCTATACCTAAAGGTCTCATCCCACTTGAAAATCTTTTTGACCAAAATGATGTGTTCAAATCTCCTATGATACAAGATGATGATGATGAAGTAGAGAGTTGTAACCTTGGTACAGTAGCAATGCCAAAAATGATCAAACTTTCTAAGTTTCTTTCTGTAGATATGAAACAGAAATATATTGAGATGATGAAAAGGTTCATAGATGTTTTTGCATGGAGTTATGCTGATTTGAAGAAATATGATCCTACTATTATTCATCATACCATTCCCATTAAAGAAAATGAAAATCCTTTCAAACAGAAGCTGAGGAGGATTAATCCACTTCTCATGCCTCTGATTGAGATCTCATGCCTCTGATTGAGAAGGAAATTAAGAATCTCTTTGATGACAAAATTATTGTCCCAAATAGATTCTCAAAATGGCTTTCAAACTTGGTACCAGTAAAAAAAAAAGAGTGGAGAAATCAGAATTTGTATTGACTTTAGAAACTTGAACAAATCCTCTCTGAAGGAAAATTACCCTCTCCCAAAGATGGACCAAATTCTGCAGAACATTTTTGGTTCCCAAAGGATGTCTATGTTGGATGGTATTTCAGGATACAATCAGATACTAGTGCATCCAGAAGATCATGATAAAATTTCCTTTACCACACCATGGGGTACACTCATGTATGCCAAGATGTCCTTTGGTCTGATGAATGCAAGAGCGACCTTTCAAAGAGCAATGGACATTGCCTTTGCTGACGAGAAGGATAATTTCGTGGTTGTCTATCTGGATGCATTAATAGTTTTCTCGAGGAGAGAGGAAGACCACTTGAAGCATTTGGAGAAGGTTCTGCTAAAGTTTAGAAGGTTTGGTATTTCTCTTAATCCCACTAAGAGTATTTTTGCTTTAACCTCTGGAAAGTTACTTGGTCATATTATATCTAAATATGGTATAAATATTGATCCAAGCAGGGTAAATGCCATTCAGAAAGTGGATCTACCTAGAAGCAAGAAGGAAATTCAGTCTTTCCTTGGAAGGGTGAAGTTTGTGAGAAGGTTTATTCCCAACTTTGCTGAAAGACATAACTAAGATGTTGAAGAAATGAACTGACATCAAATGGATAGTGGAGGCAAAGCACTCATTTGAGGAGATCAAGAAGGCACTCACTCAAGCCCTAGTGTTGATTAGCTCGGATTTTTCAAAAGAATTTCTGGTTTTTACATTTGCATAAGAAAATACAATTGTTGGAGTTTTGCTGCAGAAAGGACAGCAAGGTACTAAGCAACCTATTTCATTTATTAGTAGGATCTTAGCTAATTCAGAACTGAAATACAATATCCTAGAGAAACATGTCTATGCTTTGGTCAAATCTATCAAAGATTTCAGAATTTACATTCTTCATTCTCATGTTATAGCATTTGTTCCTAATGTTGTTGTGAATGACACCTTGACTCAAGCTGACCCTGATGGTAAGAGAGGGAAGTGGATAGCTAACTTGTTGGAATATGATATAGAAATTAGACCTACAAATTTTGTGAAAGGTCAGGGGCTAGCAAAGTTGATGGCACAGTCCAATTTTGACTATCTTGATATGAATTTAATTGCAGAAATTTCAGAGTTATCAGATGAAGATGAAGAGATGATTCCCATTGAAGAGAAGTACATCCTTTCTGACTGGTACAAAGACATTGTTTTTGTCTTACATCATCATAGGGCTCCTGCTAAATTGAAAAAATCTAAAGCAAGGTTTGTGAAGCTGAAATCCCAGAAGGTACTGCTGCATCATTGATAAAATTTTGTATTGGAAAGATATTGGTGGTATTCTTTTGAATTTTTTTCTAGAGGAGGAGGCAGAAAAAGTAATTGAGTAGTTTCACAAAGGAGATTTTGGAGTTCATCATTACTGGAAGGCCACAGCAAATAAGATTCTCAGAGTAGGGTACTACTGGCCTACTATGTTCAAATATGTCTACAAAAATATTGTTGCCTGCCATGAATGCCATATTTTTTATGGTAAGAAAAATCGTGTTCCTTTACCCTTGATGCCTATCTATGTTGAAGTGCCATTCCAAGAGTGGGGGCTAGATTTTATTGGTGAGATTCATCCATCATCTTTAGGTTAGCATCACTGGATTCTGACAGCAACTGATTATTTCACCAAGTGGATTGAGGCAATCCCAACTAAGCAAGCAAATGACTCAGCTATCATTTCATTTTTGGAGAATAACATATTGTCTAGATTTGGTTGTCCTATGAAGATCATCATTGACAATGCACAAGCATTCAAATCCAAGAGGTTGATCAGTTTTTGTCATCAATATCACATTACACTCAAACACTACTGCATACTATCCACAAGGTAATGGCTTGTTGAATCTTCTAACAAAAGCATTGTGAGGATTATTAAGAAGGTGTTGTAGGAAAATAAGAAGGCATGGAATTTTAAGCTGGAGTATGCTCTGTGGGTTGATAGAGTGTGCACAAAAAGGTCAAATGGAACTTCACCTTATGATTTGGTGTATGGTGTTGAAGCTATTTTTCCTACATCTTTGGGAGTGCCTGTCATGGAACTATTGCAATGATTAGAGGAGAATCCAAATGCAATTCAGAAGAGAATAAATCAGTTGATAGCCTTGCAGGAAAAAAGGGAGGAAGTCTATAATAGCAATCAACAATCTCAAAAAAGAATTAAGAAGACATTTGACAAGAAGGTCAAAGAGGAAAACTTTCATATTCAAGATGTGGTATTGAAGTGGGAGGCCAGAATTGAAGAAAAGGGGAAACATGGTAAGTTTGAGAATATTTGGAAAGGTCCATTCATAGTGGCTGCATTCTAGGGAAACAACACTTATATACTGCAGGAGATCGATGGACAACCTTCTGCTAGAGGGCCTGTCAATGAACTGTTTTTGAAACAATATTCCTCTTAAGTTCTACTGATCTTTAATTCCATTATATATATTCCATTTTGTTATGTTTTTCTGCTAATAAAGACAATTTGATCATCAATCTTGAGCCCGAGGTGAAGGCCATTAGAGTTTGAAGGAAAGCTTCGCAAATTTTAGAGTTTTTATTTCCAAGAAGATGGATAGCACTGGAACTACAGGTTCTTTGGTGTGCCACAGGGGCACACCATCCCAAGTGGAGCCACTGTTATCACTCAGAAAATGCGAAACATTATTTGACATGGTTATAGAGTTCATTTGTCAAAGGTATGGTCATAGAGTTCATTACGAAAATTTAATTTTTTTCATATTAACCTATCTTAAGGTTCAAACCCACCCCATTCAAGTCATATCATGTCCCATCAATCATGATTTGCTGACATATTTCATTTCCCAAATTTTTGAAATCAAAAAGGTCACTTTAGCTAGTTTTTCCTCTTTTCATAGTGTTTTGCACTATAAAAAGGCAGTTTTCGCTACGAAACTGCCTAATAGTTTCGTAGCGAAACTGTCATAAAATGACCTAGCCACGCTATGAAAAATTGTTTTTATGTCTGTCTTGTCACATTCAGTGCAAGGTGTCAATCCATGATTAGAAGAGTTAGGGTGGATGTCATTCGAGTCAGTTAGGGTTAAATCAAGGTACAAAGGTCATGTTTGAGGTCATCATTACTGTTTTTAGCATGTATGAAGCATGACTAAAGCATGAGTTGTCATTGAAACTTTAAAACATTTACCCAATTGAGTCTTTTTCATTCACCACTTCATCTTTGCATGCTATTGAGTTCTGGAGAGTTGTTTCACCAAGCCAAGCTGGTTGCTGGCATTTTCAAAAGTTGTAGGTGTCACTAATCAAGCGAGGCAGAGAAGGTATAAAATCACCATGGCTACAAATAAGAAGACCAAAAAATGTGGTCACTGCCTCAGATATGAGCCAATGGACATGAATTTTTTAAATGAAGACCCCACTACATTGGAAGTGTTTAGAAGAACAGGGTGTTTAAAATTCTACCAAAGGCTGCAAGGGTGTCATTTGCAGGTTTCAAAGGATTTTGCTAAGAGTTGATCAGCTTCAAAGGTGGGAATGTTAAATCTCATAGTAACACCAAAAACCATTACAGCAGCAACAGGAATCCCTAGAGGAGGAGAGCAATGGTTCAAAGGTATCAAGTTCACCATGCAGGACTGTAAAGAATTCATCAAGACAGATCATAGTGAAATTTATCTCACAAATGTTGTCCGAAGGAGCTATATGAAGGAAAACTACTCAAAGCTGATGCTTATCATTCATAAGTACTTCACCTGTGAAGGGAGGTATCAGATGGTTTATTCCTACCACCTTAGGCTTCTGCTGCATTTTGTGGGTAAGAGGTCTCTTGATTTACCTTTTTACTTATACATAAGTTTAGCTAAAATGTCATACAAGGTTCAAGTTAAAGCAGAAGTAAATGAAACCTCTCTTTTTCATCATGGTTTGATCAATTTGTTGGTGTTAGATGAGTTAAAAATATTAGGTAGAGATTGGTCATATTTTCTGTTCATAAGTGGTTTTGAAGTAGATGTTGTCACTCCTAAAAGAAATCCCAAAGCTAGAGATATTCCATCACCTACAGTAGCAGAGGAAGTTGAGCCAATAATCATGGAGACAGAGCCATTACAGAAGGATGATACACCCAAAGTTACACCTACAAACATGGCTGCAAGAGGGTTACAAGGAGTCAAACAATGGTTAAAGTAACTTAGAGAACATTTTGCATGCCATTGATATTGAACAAACTCCCATAGTCCAAGCTGAAGACATAGATGAGGGAGGAAAAAAGATTAAGAAAGGAAAAACATCTAAGAAGTTACAATTTGCAGGTGATGATGCTAGATTTGTGTTTCAATCTAGAAAACCAATGAAAATACATGCCAGAAAAATTTTGGAAAGCAGCAAAGAAACTCAGAAGGTCAGTGAAACTACTCAGCCACCACCAAGCATCATAGACCTCTCCTCGCTTGAAAAGAAGGGCAAAGATAAAATCACTGAAAAGACAGAAGTTGAAGCCCTTAAGGATCAATTGAAAGATGCAAGTGAAGAGATATTAGTCTTGAGGAAAGAGGCCAAGAAACATAGAGCTGAAAGGGTGTAGTTTGAACAAATGAGAAAGATTTGGGAGGATCAAGTCACAAGTGTCTCTAAAACCTTGGACAACACAAACAAATTGATAAAGTGGACTCAGCCACTAAGAAAAGAGGTAAAGCATATCAAAAAGGTAAATCTGCACTTACAGTCTAAGAATAGGACACTAAAATACCAAGCCAAAGACCTTCAAGAGAAATTAGAACTGATTCATGAAGAGTTGGAGAAGAAAGGTTTGAGGATGACTGTGGTTGAGGAGCCCATTGCTCAACTAATCATAAATGAGGAAGAAACAACACGGGGACCATAAGTTGAGGTTAAATATGCTTTATAGAGGTTCATTACATGCATAAGATCAATTTTTTACAACTGTAGGTCACTTTTTGGAGATAGTTTTGAAATCTGGAATTTACGCACTTTTACATAGTTTCGTAGCGTTTCCTAGGCTTAAAGCCAAGAAAACGCTATGAAAAACCCTATAGCAGCCTTTTTGCCTCTAAAGTCACTTTTTTCAGTTTTCGAGGGATTTTGATGGTGTTGATGTGTCATGACTTGGTTGACACCATAGAATAGAAAAGGAGAAAATTTATTGGGTGCAAAAGCTACTTTTTCAACGCTACCAAAGCTCGCTACGAAACTGTCCTGTTTTCGTAGCGAGTTATTTTTGAAGGTTTTGGAGCATCTTAATGGCAGTTTTGGACAGCTGGACTCCTCCAACATGTCAAAGGACCTTAAAATAAAATATTTATGACTCGAAGGAAGTGTTGTGGAGACAGGTCATCAGCCAAAGCTCTCATTGAATATAAGGGTTATACATTCCTGAAAAATAGGGTTTTGTTCCACATGTCTAGGAGAGTCTTAAATATGTAAAGTGGAAATGAACCTATCATGTATTTTTCGAGCATGTGATGCTTATTGTTTAACTGTTATGTAATTGTTTCACAAGATAAGGTAGAGTATGTAATAAATAGGAGTTAGAGTCCTATTAGGAGATGTATTCTTTAAGGTGTAGCTGTCAGTTTCTTGTTAAAAGTCATTTTTTTCAGCTATGTGGTGTGTCATAAGAGAATTCTATGAATCTAGCCACTAGGCATATCATCCATGTTGTAAGAATGTCTATTTAAAGACAAAGCATCAAATTAGTGAAGGTTTGGAGATTTTTTGGCACCAAACTGCTGCTTTATGTAGTTTGACTTATATCAGTAATACAGAGGGACTTTATTCTTGAAAGACCTAAGATTCTCATGGGTTTTTTAATGTCTTATTGATCTACATCTTATGTTTTACCACTTGTAGTAGATTTCATTTCTATTACTCAAAATTCATAACTCTATGCTTTGAATTCCTTTAGTAATGAAATGAATATGCCTTCCTATGTTTTATGAGTGAATTGCCTTTGTTAAAGACCCCTATCTGCCTCAAATTCCATTCCAAGAAACCTTACCACTGAAAATATTGATTGTTGACTCCATAAGCCCAATGGTAGCAAGCCTGTATTCTTTCAACCTACAATCATAAAAACAAGATACAAATTCTATAGATTTATCCATCTAGCACTATCATTAACCAATATCATAAAATCCCTTTGAGAGAGCCCTATCAGACTGAAGAGGCTAAGCTTCATTCAAAAGATGGTTTGAAATAGTTACACTGATTTGTCTTATCAGTAGCCAATCAAGTACAATTTTGTGATAACACTTTCATTCCATCAAATTTCTTGGCCAATGCAGCTTAATGATCTCTTAGAATGGGCTTCGTTCACCCAAAAACTACAACTGCATTAAATCACAGAATGGGCACTTGGTCATTCTCCATGCTAAGAATTAATTCTTATTTCAGAGATAGTGTTGCATTAATTCTCCCATCCTTCTTGATTTCCCACAAAAACCAAAGTGTATTGAAGGTGTGTGGCTTCTCATTCTCTGCAATTAGAGCTTCTTCTCTTAGCCATATTTTAATTAATTCTTCATCGTGTGCAAGGCAGATCAGAGGTGGCTTGTTCCTATTCGAGACAGGACCCATTAAATCATTTTGAGTAGCCGTGGTCCTTCTTTCTTTAAACAACACTTTTTTGCAATTGTCATTAATCCAATGGAACCAACCTTACCCTGTGCATTTACTTCAGTTTTCGACTCATCCATGCTTTGAACTCTAAATCCCAAGCTCAGGTTTTTGTGTATATATCCTAGAACATGGCCCTTGGTCACTAAAACACATGAAATTTCCGCTTATACATTAACTAGGCCCCACCTCATATACATATGTCACTATAGAGTTGGAGGCTCAGATGCCCTAAAGCCTTGGTCCTTTGTAACAACGCTCCTTAGGATCTGCAGGCATGCGTGCTTCCAACCTCATCCACTTTTGTGCACCACTGAAAATTCCTTAGCACCTTTCCCTTGGATCATGTACCTGTTTTCCACCACTAGACCTGGTGTTGTGAATTTTGGTTAGGCCTCTAGGCACTAGACTTCTTTGTTGACTTGTGAGGGTTAAATTCCCCTTATAACCTTCTGGGCCCCTGGTTCTTTGTTTTCATTATAACCATGTGTCGGTGCTTTAGCCCTTATCCCTCTACCCTTATCAAATTAGAGCCCTGATACCTAGATTCCATGGTATTTTTTAATAGCATTCATTAAGACTTACAGGCTTTCGACATGGCCCACTTGTGTGCCATGTTGGCGATTCCCTCCTTTCAATTCAAATTGCTTCCAGGTTATCTCTATTACGGGTTATGTCGATTAAAGCACTGTCGATTGACAGTCTGTCAATTGTTGTTCCCTGCTATCCTAGATTCATGTTATCATGTATCAAACATTTAATAAAGTTCTTGAATTTTGAGCTTTTGGGCTTCCGAGTATTATTCCCGCTGACCCCGCTCGATACTATCCCTTGTCACTTATGAAAATATTTTCAAGCTTCCAACCTTCCAGGAATTTTTCCTGCTAGCCCGACTCCATACTATCCCTTATGACTTTTTAAATAAAGTTTTAGGATTTCAATCTTCTGACCTTTCGGGCATTTTTCCCACTATCCCAACTCCACACTATCCCTTATCACTTATTAAATAAGTTTTCAGGCTTTCGGTCTTTCGAAATCTGCAACAATTAATTGCGAGGTCCTTACTTTGACTAGTAATTACTTTTGTTTCGGGGGCTCATTTGCAGACTTCAGCATACTCTTGGAAATATCTTTCCAAGCTTTATCCAACTATGCCACTTCCAAGAGCATCTGAGTTGATCTATTGAGGCATAAACTCTTTCAAATCTTGGGTCTCCTCGGCTATCATAGTCATCTTTCTATGGCTTCCCCACTAAGCCTACTACTATGATGATTATCTACAAGATATTGCAGCAACCATGGGACTCCCCCTGAGTTGCACACCAATGCTAACCTGATTGATATCAATGCCAACATATTGAATGCCACCATCCATTTAGATCAATCCAACTTCCCAACATAGGTGATTTCTAGAAAATGTTATAGCGTCAAGTTATATCATTTAGGAAAACCCCAAAAAATCAACATAAATCATCCCACCATAGCAACGTTATTAGAGAAATAGGATTGTTAACCCATCAACTTCCTCTTTGCACAACTAACACATGATAACAATTTAGAACAGTGATTTACAATAACACCAGCAACATACATCAACACACCAAGTTCCTATGTAACACCACATTATCATCAAACATCTATCTCTAACACCTTGATTTAACCCCTTGGGGGGATTATACCATCATTTAAGATAATATTATACCAACCACACCATAATTTTTGAGAAACCAATGCTTAGTATAATTAGGGTTTGATTCCTCTTTCTTGACAAATACTTGTGAATTATGTTGCCTTATTTTACTTCTTTATTATATTATCTTTAATCAAGAAATTACCAAATTATGTGTGTATGAAGATCATGAAACAAGAGACACAAGATGTAGGCACTCAGCCAAGGAAAATCCTCTATCTAGGGAAAAACTAATTCAAACCTCTCCCTTCAATAGTTTTCACAAGAAAATCCAAGACTCTTTTACCTAGACACAAACTTCCTCCAATCACCAATTCAACCCTTCCTTCCAGTAACTTCAATATAGACATTCTACCTTGTACCAGCAAAACTTCAATATTTGTAAGAGTAGAAATTTGACCCCTGCAACTGCAAAATTTCGATCCCTACAACTGTAGCATTTTGATCCCTGCAACTCCCCAATAAATTTGTAGGAAAGGGAGAGAGGGAGAGAGAGAGAGATAGGCCAAAAACTCTGATCATGCAGTTCTCCTTCCTCTCCTTGAGCTTCACACTTTTTCCTGCATTGCTTCTTGTGTATAATGAACTTGTTGAGTGAATGAGAAAATAGATTGAACTTCTCTTCTATATATAGCCTTCTTTTCGGTTGAATTTCTCTCATGTAGTCTGACTTCATCAGGCAAGGGCCAACTTGGTGTGGAGGTGACAAATTACATATTTGACTAAAAAATAATTATTTTTACATTATTCAAAAGTCCAAGAAAGGTCTCATAAAATGTACAATGACTCTAATGACTCAATATAAATCCTATAAGTACTCAATTTGGAATTTTACCTATATAAATATGACCCAAGTATGAAACACATGCTTTAATAAGTCATTTTAATAATAATAATAAATTTATTTTTCACTCTTTTGGTAAATATATTTCGTAATTACTCAAATAAAAATATGAAGACCGAACCTAGTTACATTCTTCAACCCTCCCTCTTAACTAGGGAGGTATTCATACATATACAAGTACACTGAAGATCTAAAAACACATGAAATATGAATAGGCATTGTGGTGCCATGAATTATATTCCTGACCATGGCAAGCTATCTAGGTCCATGAAGAGTTTAGGCACTCACGGTGCCATAGACTAGATTCTTGAACATGGAAATCTATCCAAGCGGGACTATGATGGACTAAATATTTCAACCACTCTAGTTACCATCAAGCTTACTTCTTAACCATCAACCCAAGGACCCAGATTTGTATTCAAGGTCAGAGCTCTATGAACAACGCCACCCTTCCTACTTTGGGAACCAGACATCAACACATAGTGTCAGCTAGATGTCTTCCTAGGAAATGTGTATTACACACAAAGCCTCAACAAATCTCTTCCAAACATTCATCATCAAAAAAATCATAAATATCAACTAAATCAAGCATAATTCTAAGATATTCAAACTTCTTATTAGGAATATACTTTGTTAATATATCAGCTACCTGATCGTTGGTCGGGACATATTGTAGCTTCACGATCCCATCCTGCACCAAGATTCTAATGTAGTGTAACTTAATGTTTATATGCTTCATCCTTGCATGGAACAAGGGATCTTCAGACATCTTGATGCATCTTTTATTGTCTCAATTTATCGCAACTTAGAGGCTTTTCAAACAAATATGACATAAGTTTCCTCAACCATACAACCTCCTTTCCTACTTCACATGCAGCCACATACTCTTGTTCATCACTACTCAAAGAAATAGGATATTTATTTCTACTCATCCATGAGATAATAATGAATCCCAAACTAATGCATCCACCTGTAGTGCTTCTTCCATCGGTCTCACTTCCACCCCAATCAAAATCTATGAACCATGTCAGCTTGACTTCCTTGTTTTCGTACTTTAGGCAGTGATGTATAGTGCCACACAGATATCTCAATATATGCTTGGAATCTATCCAATGATAATGAAGAGGTTCCAACTAAAATTGACTAAAAATTTTCACATAAAAACATATATCTGGTCTAGTATTTACCAAATACATCAGAGAACCCTCCAACTTATGGTAGGTGGTAGGACCCACGAGACTTGAGTCAAATATTCTCAAATTCTTGAGATTGGTGATCATGGGAGTATTCATGGTATTGGAATCCATAATGTTGAATTTTTGCAACAACTTGATTATATACTTTCTGCCCCAGATATATCTCCCTAGGTTTCATCTCAAATTCAGTCGCCAACATCTTCTTGTATTCTTGTATCCTTCCCGCCACACTCGTAATGAATATATCATCCACATATAGTAGAATATGACTAGATCATTATCCACAATCTTAATGTAGAGAATTAGATCAACATTACTTTTAACGAACCCAATTCTTAGAAGGTATGCATCCATTCTTGCATAACATTCCCTAGCAGCTTGCTTCAAACCATATAGGGCCTTCTTGAGTCTACATACATGAGTATATTTTTTATTTATTTCAAATCCTTTAGGTTGTTCAACGTATACTTAGTCATCGATGGTTCCATTCAAAAATTTCATTTTTACATCCATTTGATGGATATTCTATTCCATTGTAGCATCCAATGAAACCAAGGATATGATAGTAGCATATCTTGCGGTTGGTGCAAAGTTTTCTTCATAATCTAAGCCTTCCTTTTGAGAGAAACCTCTTGCAACGAATGTAGCTTTGTACTTGTCTATCCTTCCATCAACATCGTGCTTGATCTTGTATATCCATTTTGAAGTGACAACCGATTTGTCACTTGGTATAGGAATGATTTCCCAAACCCCATTCTTCATGATGGATTGATACTCTTCCTGCATTTCCTTCTTCCATACTTCTTCATGAGTATCTTCTTCAAATGTATTTGGTCTAGCTTCTATTATTTTTTTCATGTATGCAACATATCCATAATATCTTATTGGTCTTTTTCTTTCTCTAAAAGTCCCTTTCACAGCTCCATGTCCTTCGACATATTCAAGAGTAACTTTTAACCAATTTTTCCTCTCCCTTATGTCATATATGAACACAGGTTGAATAGGATCACTTGGTCCTTCTTCTTCGTCTTCTTGAATTGTAGTAGGATTATCGTGGTGCACTTCTTCTTTGAATAGTGGAATTTCTTTGTCATCGAAATCAATAGGAATATCCTTGGATCTTTTGTAGGCATGATTTTCATCAAATATAACGTCCCTGCTTACTTCAATATTTCTTCCTTCCTTGATGTAGATTCTATATGCCTCTGAATAGAGACCGTAGCCTATGAAGATCCCTTTAATTCTTTTATAATCTAGCTTCTTTCATTTTTCCTTTGGATTGTTGATATAAGTGGGACAGCCAAAGATTCGGAGATGGTCCACACATGGCTTCTTTCCTGTGAACACTTCTCTAGGTGTCATATTTTCAAGAATTCTATGAGGGCTTCTATTTTGTATATATATTGTTATCATTTTTGCTTATCCCCACATAAATTTAGGTATATCTTGATCAAAAATCATTGTTTCTTTACATTCTTCAATTTTTCTATTTTATCTTTCAGCCACTCTATTTTGTTCGGGATAGTAGGGAAAAATGAGCTCCCTCTTAATTCCTACTTCTTTGCAATTTGCAATCATTTCCTTGGAAGTGAGTTCCCCACCATTGTCAGATCTCAAAGTATTTATTCTTCTTTCAGTTAAGGTCTCCACTTCAAATCTAAACTCCTTGAATTTCTTAATTACTTCATCATTTTTCTTGAGAAGGTAGATCTAGGTATTTCTAGAGTGATCATCAATGAAGGTTACATCATGAATATAACCTCCAGGTGATTTATTAGACATAGCCCCACACACATCTGAATGATATATAATATATCTTTATACCTTGTTTCATTGTTTGTAAATGGTTTCCTTGTATTCTTTCCCAAAGCACATCCCTTGCAAATTCCTTCACAGTCAGGCTTTAATATTGGGGATTCCATTTACCAATTTATTGAGAGAGGGAATAACCTTGTAATGTAAATTTCCATGTCTTCTATGACACAGCTCAATAGAATTTATTTCCATGTGCACTAGGGCTTGATGAGATGGTGTTCTAACTCTATAAATACTTCCTTCACATACTCCAATAACCCTAGTTTTATCGGTGCTTGAATATTTTCCCATAACCAAAAATTGTCCATATACAAAAGAAACTCTATCTCCTTTATCTTCTAAGCAAGAAATTGAAAGTAAATTATTTTTCAAACCTAGAATGCAGAGTATATTGTTGAGATGCAGCTTTCTCCATTTTCTAGCTTGAAAGAAGTTGATCCCAGACCTCTAACATCATAAATTTTGTTGTCTCACAACTCCACTGAATGAGAATATTGTTCCTTTGATAGAGTGTGAAGTTGTTTACTTTCTCCTGTCATTTTCCTTGATGCTCCACTATCAATAATCAATGCATTCTCATCATTGAGTGAACCTGTGAGTGCAGCCAAGAACCCTTGGCTTTGACCTTGTTGAATAAGTAGTCTATGATTCCTTTGATCCAGCTTCCTGCACTTTTGAATCCCATTTTCAAATAAATTATCATAGAGGGAGTAACCTTTCCTTTTGAACCAATAGAGTGATCTTCAATATTCCTTGACCTTAGCTTTGATACCATGTTGAGAAATCAATGCTTAGTAGAATTAGAGTTTGATTCCTCTTTCTTGATAATTACTTGTGAATTATGTTGGTTTCTTTTACTTCTTTATTATATTATATTTCATCAATCAATTACCAAATTATGTGTGTATGGAGATCATGAAACAAGATACAGAAGATGTAGGCACTTAGTTGGGGAAAAACCCCTATCTAGGGGAAAACCTAGTCAAACCTCTTCCTTCATTAGTTTTCATGAGATAATCCAAGTCTCTTTGACCTAGATGCAGACTACCTCCAATCACCAAGTCAACCCTTCCTTCCAGCAGCTTTTATCTAGACCTTCGACCTTGTAGCAGCAAAACTTCAATCTCTGCAGTAGAAGAACTTCGACCCCTATAACTACAAACTTTAAATCCCTGCAACTGTATCACTTCGATCCCTACAATTTCCCAATAAATTCATAGGAAAGAGAGAGAGAGAGAGATAGCCCAAAAACTTTGATCCTGCAATTCTCCTTCTTCTTCTTGAACTTCACACTTTTTCATTCATCGCTTCTTATGTATATCGAACTTGTTGAGTGGATGAGAAAATATATCGAACAGGTCTTCTATATATAGCCTTCTTATGGGTTGAATTTCTCTCATGTAGTCTAACTTCATCACGCAAGGGTCGAATTGGTGTGGAGGTGACAAATTACATATTTAACACAAAAATAATTATTTTTACATGATTCAAAAGCCTAAGAAGGGTCTCATAAAATGTACAATGACTCTAATGACTCAATATAAATCCTAGAAGTCATCAATGGGGAATTTGACCTATATAAATATGACCCAATCATGAAGCCCGTGCTTTAATAAGTCATTGTAATAATAATAATAAATTTATTTTCAAAAAAATTGATAAATATATTTTATAATGACTCAAATACAGATATTAAGACCGGAACTAGTTACATTATTCAACAATAATAAGATAGCATGCTCAAAAAATAAAGCATGTGTGATAAGACCACAAAGTAGCAGATGAAATCAACCAACCCAAGAGAGTCTCACCCAAGCCAATGACCTCTAAGGAACTGACAACGAATCTCCATCAATGTGATGAAAATAAGATATTGGGACCTCATATAGTATAAGGTGTAATATACCAAAAGGTTATACTTGAATTAAGACTCAACAAAAACTCACACATATACACAACAATGAATCTATGTTATGAAAAATTACCTAAAAAAAGACTTCCATGAAATATATATATATATATATATATATATATATATATATATATATATATATATATATATATATATATTATCTAATTAAAATATAATAAATAGAATGCAAAAATAACATATCCAAACATATAAAACAAATCCCAACCAATGTAGAATGAACAAGACAATGAGCTGAAACGGGGGATGGGGGGTACAAAGAGAGATCATGTTTCTGAGAGCTCGGATTCAGACAAATAACTTCCACTTAAGACAACAAGAATCGAATTGGAAATGGTTCTAGTAGAACCCAACTCAAAGGAATGCCAAAAGGCACAATAAAAGAAAGACAAAAAAATAAAATTTAAGTGATTATTATAACACTTAACTTTGATAGTTCTTATGTAATTTTGTTCAATTTTTTCTCTTTTGCACATAAGTTGGGACCCTTATCTTAGGCTAAATGTATTCAACATCTACATAATGTAATTTTGTTCCTTGTTTAAAATTGAATAAAATTACAGGTTTTTTCCCTTTGGTAAAAAAATAGAAACAAAAACAAACAAACAAAAAAACATATCCAAACATAACTAAGTAATCATGATAAATCATCATATTCATCCATCAAGATTCAAAATTGCCATGAATTTATGATTCATGAACCAAAATGAACAAAGGTTTTCAAACAATGCATTGTACAATGTGAAGATTTAAATTCAAAGCTAAATATGCAATCATATCGCTTTATAGTTTTATGTTGACTCAAGTCTTGTTGACAATCAATGGACCCTACCAAAACTTGAAAATTACAAATACTTAGAGGATTTAAGGGATTTTAGGCAGGTCAACTAGTCTATCAGTCAAACTCATCATGTCTTTAGTCAAACCAATTCATCTAGGGTGGAGAATCCAATAGACTCAATGACTCATGGATCTACCAATGGAGTCTTGTGATTATGCATAACAAGGAAGGAGGATCCCTACTTCATAGTACCTTTGATTTGAATGGAATTCCAAGGAAATGTAAAAATACTAACTTTAGAGTGTTATGTACATGCTTGAAACTTGTGTCGTTAATTTCACAATGTTGGTCAATGGTTTTCAAAGTATCATATTTTGACCTTAAAACTTATATCATGTAACTCATCATCATCACTTTTGTTGATGGTGATCCCAAGGGGTCAACCATAACTACAGATGAAAATATTCACTAGATTCTTTGGAGGGATGAGAGTACAATGATCATATCACTAGTGTTGACACATGATTTTGATAATAAGGTCCAAGAGGATGAGTGTATTTATTTATTTATTTTTTATTTATTTATTTATTTATTTATTTTTTTTTTTTTTTTTTTTTTTTTTTTTTTTTTTTAATCTTCTCCTGAGGAAAATCTGTCCGAGAAGATCCACCCAAAGGGATCACATCTTGTCGGCCAAAATAATCAGAGCCTGATCCCGAGGGCGTCAAGGAGAATTGAACCGTGACGTCCCAATGGCGAGGTGCTTTCGCAATGGGACCTAGAATAATTGAGGTGACCCTTGGGGCTTTTGGAAGAAATATTTGGGCCTATCCACCCCAAGGGAACGCATCCTGTCAACTTATTAGCAAAGCCTAACCCCGAGGACATCGAGGAGAATTGACCCCTTGACCTCCCATTAGAGAGGTGTTTTAGAGATGGGAACTCAACCAATTGAGCTAACCCTCAAAGCTTAGATCCAAGAGGATGAGTTGTAAGATTATTTGACCTTATTTTTTATTTGGCATTGGCATTCCCATCTATAATTTTATCTATGGAACACATTTTGATGACATCAAATGACAAAACTATAATCCATGGTTATTTATGTATGTTTTATGGTGTATTATTGTATGTTCAATGCACTATAATTCTATAAGTGACATGTTAAAAACACACACACGCATATATATATATATATATATATATATTCTATAAAATATATGTGTGTCCACTTGCAGGAAGATTACACTTTCCATGTCAGACAACCATGCTTCCATATCCCTAATTTCAAGTGACTTAGATACATAATTACTTATTAGTAGATAGTGTTTAATAATGTAACTAGGTTTGGTCTTCATTATTAATATATTTGTCAAAAATAATTTATTATTATTTTATTGACTTATTAAAGCTTGGGTTCCATGCTTGGGTCAATTATAGGTCAAGCCTCTATTGTAGGCTTTAAGTTGTCAAAGTAATTTAGTATTTGGTCAAATACTCCTCCATCAAGTCAACCTATTCTTCAAGTCGGCCGAGCAAACAAATTATCTTCAAGATGGTTTCCTCAATATGCTCATGTCGGCCTAAAACAAGAGACACGCCTATTCAATAACACATTTCGGCTCATTTCTATACACAAAAAACTATATATCTAAGTGTGGTATATTTGCATTTCATAATCACAGAATCTAGGACCAATTACAGATACAAGTTTGGATGTTAATTATAGAGACTCTTATTTTGGTGAAGGAGCTTGGATAAGGGTACATAACTTCGATGTTGTAAAAGAAAATAAAACTCATTGCTCTCACAGGTTCAGTGTCACAACAGTGACCAAGGTAACCACTGAAGATCGGATTAATTGTAGAGTTTCAGTGTTATTATAGTGGATGTAAATTTGGTGCTCTTACAGTGACCAATTTCAGTGCTCTCCAAGTGACCTAAACTTAGTGCTATTACAATGATGCTACCATAGTGAGATGGTCTCGGTATTACCACAATTATAATATCTTGGTGCTACCATATTGATAAGGGTTCAGTGCTACTACGATGAATGAAGAAGCTCGGATTGGTTGCAGAGATGATCTCTTCAATGATGCAAGTGTGAAAAGGTTGACTAACATGACAAGGTGAGTTGATAGAGGTAGTCATGATTCTAGGGTCTTGGTTGTCTAATCTTGAATCTATTGAAGGAATCATTTTGACTGAGTCTTTCCTAAAGAGGGGTTTTTCCCTAGAAGCATTCCTACATCGTGTGTCCTCTAATATTTGTTGCTTGGCATTAGTCTTGATGATAAGAAAAGATAAATCGAAAGAACAAATAATAATAATGAAAACATCACAAGATAATGTCATAATAAGAAAAATCGATTAATTGTCACCTCCTTTGATTTCTCAACATGGTATCATATCTATGGTCATGATCAAGGCAGTTTGAAGATCAATTATTCATCTTTGAAGTATTCTCAGTGGAAGTTTTTGTTTGCATTGAATATCAAATCAGTTGGATCAATATCCCAAGGAAATTTTAATATTTTGAGGTATCTTAGAAAATTACAGTGAGCTATTTAAGTCATTTTTCACCATATCAAGACACCTTTCAGAGATCCTTTCGGATATCTAGTTTCAGTTTAGTCATTCGATACAAATCAAAGTCAAAAGGATATAATTGTTCAAGCTCGGATTAATCATAGAGATTAGTTTCAGTGTATCTCAGTGATGAAAAATATCAGTATACTTTCAGTGCAATCACAGGAAGATGAATTCTCATCAGTTTGGAAAATGTGGATATCAAATTCAACAAACATAAGTTCAGATATCATTGTACACAAGCTCGGGTATCACAGGGATGAAGTCTCAGCACAGTGCCATAGTATCATTGCAATCAAGTGATAAGGGCTTCGGTAAATCTCAAGTCCAATCAGATTAACTTTAGAAGTGAATTTGTGATATCACAGTTCGTTAGGAAGTTCAGTGATCATAATATACCTTTGAAGGAGATTTGTAGTTCGGATCATAGGCAGCAATGAAGGAGGGTCACATTTCAAAGAATGAAGTATGCAAAACCTTATCTAAACCTATTCTACAGTGATTATGAGCATAAGTCCGAGGAGATCCTAGTTACAATGATGATCCAAAGAAGCATGAAAATACAAGGCCAAAGACACTATCACTCAAGAAGGAACCAACACTAATATGAAGAAGACAAGATACAGTGCATTTGTATTGAGATCCAATGACAATGAGTCATGTTATGAGTTATAAATTACATCAGCAAAAACAAGTCAGAAGAAGAAATCTATATGAAGTCATGTAGCATTTCTTTTTGTAGGCCTTTCTCTTCAACAGTTTGACAACAGCTTCTAAACTCAAGTAAGTATTGTGATTTCTTCACTTTAGTCATCTAACAGTGTGTTTACGGTTTCCAAGAAGAGCATCAAGTCCTATGGGACATTTATCTCTCAATCAAATAATTTCAACGTATGTAAACTCAAGCCATATAAGATCATAACTTAAAGAGACTGCTTCAAGGAATCCTTGCAAAGTTTGTCAAGGAACATCTCCAAGTATGTCTTAGTCTATACACTTTATAAAATTCTCTTAAAAAATATGTTCATCTTATTTTGAAATTTTTGTTATATTACTAACATCATTATGTCTAGTTATCTTGAATAATAAAGATTCTTGTTTTGGGTGATTCATCATCTGATAATATACCCTCCTTACATCCTTAATTGTCCTTATAGAACCCTAGACAGGTTCTCTGGAAAACCCTAACCTAAGGGTATGTTGATGATGAATGAAACCCTAACCTACTTAGGGCTATTGATGAAGAATTGTCATGTTTGGGGTTTTGGTAAGATCATGGAAACCCTAACTTGTTAAGGGTTGAAATGATGCTTTCTGAAATCTCAAACCTTGAATTTTTGGTATAATAGGGTTTGCTTTGTTATGAACCGAAACCCTAGGTTTTGGTTGGGTCTACAAGAAAAATCCTTATTATGTACTTATAGTCCTAGGAATGAAACCCTAGGTATGTGTTCATTTGGTTGAAACCCTAGCTTGGTCTAAGTCGATATATGTCTAATATATAAATATTGCTTGACACATGTTATATTTTTTTATATAATGAATTCCTATATATATGTCTTGACATAATTACTAATGGTCATAAGTCTTAGGGTTTAGAAACAAGCCCTAGCCAAAATTTCTAATTTCTAGGATGATTTTATTTGGGAAATATAGGGTTTTGCAGCTAAACCCTAATAGTATTTAAACTCTCTAGTAAGTATAAATTTGGAATCTATAGATGGAAAATCTAGGGTTTACATCAAACGATAGTAGAAATTATTCATGTTAGTTAAGTTGTGATTGATTATTTTTTTTATTGCAACTCATGTATGAAATATAGGGTTTACATGACATCCTAGTGGAAAGTCTAACATATGACTTCTGAAAGTTATTAGATACTTTTCTTTTCTTTTGACTTATTTCTAGGAATCACTATATGTCAGAACTTGTCTTCTGACACCTTGACTAAATTGTTTATGTGATTGATGTTTTGTAACAAAACATGAGCTAGAAGTTGAAGTATTGAAGTATAGTCTCTTACTGATTATATAAATTCTAATGCTTCTGCCACTATAATATTTTGTTATGTTGTGCAGGTACATCATATTCAAGATGGTGAAGATGTTCGTAAGTGAAATTTGATATTATAAGCATGATGAGAAGTATGGAAGCCATGAAATATTGTTCGATGTCGTAGTAAAGAAATTGAGCCACCTTAAGTGAAGAGGGATCTTGGATGAAAGGAATTTCTCTAAGTTAAGAAGAAGTGATGGATATGGTCCTCTACTTCATGTATCATGCACTAGACAAAGACTAACAATCGTGAACCTTAGTGAGGGCATGAGTGAGATAAGGACACATCACACCTATCTTCATGAAAATAAGTCTCTAAGTTAAGAGGGAGAGAATATCATAGCCATGATGGTTACCTTGAAATAATAAATTGGAGAATGATTTTTTAGGTGCTAATGTAAGAAGGGAAGCAGGATCTGACTGAAGAATATGTTGGTGCATGTGAAGTAGGAAAGGAAAGTGTATGATGAGGAATATTATGTCAAAGATTCGGTTGATATTCCTACTGTGTTGAGAAGCAACATCAAGTTGCTTGAAATACCCTAGAGGTTTGTGTTTGTTTATGAACAATGTGTGAAAAATTATTATTGATTGGTGTTGTGTTTGTACAGGTGAATCTCTTGAAAGTTTGATAATCATAATGGTTATCGATCAATTTGATTGGGAGATATTTGTTTTTGAGGCTTTGTATAATTCCCTGGAAAGACATCGTCCTGGAACTTTGTATTAATGTCTGGTAGGTAGGGTGGCACCGGGTGGATGCGCGCCTAGATCCCTCGGTTGATGGTTAGTAAGTAAGCCTGATGGTACCTAGAGAAGCTGAAATATTTAGTCCATCTCAGTCCCACTCGGATAGATTTTCTTGGTCAAGAATATAGTTTGTGGCATTGTAGTGCCTAAACTGTTAAGAGACCAAACGGATAGATTTCCCTGGTCAGGATTCTAGTCCATGGAATTATGGTGCCTAAACTTCTTCATAGATAAATTGAGATGTTCCATGTACCTCTTTGATTATATGTAAAAATGAATACCTCTACATTTAAGAGGGAGCGTTGAATAATGTAACTAGGTTTAGTCTTCATTATTAATCTATTTTTCAAAAAAGAATTTATTGTTATTCTATTGACTTATTAAAGCATGGATTTCATGCTTGGGTCAATTATAGGTCAAGCCTCAATTGTAGACTTTAGTTTTTTGTCAAACTCATCTATCATTTGGTCAAATACTCATCCATCAAGTCTTCATCAAGTCAACCTCAAAAAATTATCTTCAAGATAGTTTCCTTAATATGCTGATGTTGGCCTAAAACAACAGACAAACCTCTTCAATAACACATGTCTTCTCATTTATATAGACGAAAAACTATATATATAATTGTGGGATCTTCGCATTTCATCATCACATAATCTCAGACCAATTACAGAGACAAGTTCGGATGTTAATTGCAAATACTATCATTTCAGTGAACGAGCTCGGATAAGGGTATAGAGCTTCGGTGTTGTAATAGAAAATAAACCTCACTGCTCTCACAGGTTCGGTGTTACATAGTGGCTAAGGTAACCACTGAAGTTTGGCTTAATTGCAGAGTTCCAGTATTATTATAGTGGATGAAAATTTGGTTCTCTTACAGCGACCAAGTTCAGTGCTCTCCAAGTGACCTCAACTCAATGTTATTACAATGATGCTACCATAGTGAGAGGGTCTGGGTGTTACCATGGATAGAAGATCTCAATGCTACCACAGTGATAAGGGTTTAATGCAAATACAATGAATGAAGAAGCTTGGATTGGTTGCAGAGATGATCTCTTCAAAGATGCAAGTGTGAAGAAGGATGACTAACATGACAATGTGACTTGATGGAGGTAGTCATGAGTCTAGGGTTTTGGTTGTCTCATCTTGAATCTACTAAAGGAAGAATTTTGACTCGGTTTTCCCCAAAGAGTGGGGTTTTTCCCTAATAGCATGCCTACATCTTGTGTCCTCTTCTATTTGTTTCTTGGCATTAGTCTTGATGATAAGAAAAGATAAATCGAAAGAACATATAATAATAACGAAAACATCACAAGATAATTTCATAATATAAGAAATCGATTAACTGCCACCTCCTTTGATTTCTCAACAGATAGGGCATTGTCTTTGTGAAGTTAAAGAAAATGTATTTTATGTTTGGGTGAAAATTTAGAAATATTGTGTAATGAGAAAATCCATAAACGAAAGTAGCAAACTCTCACAAACTAATTCCATGCAACAATACTTCAAGGCATTGGTTGTCTTATCAACTCCCATAGCTTGGTGATATCTTAGTGGATATATATCTCAAGCATAAATACAATATGGTGCCTCTTGTTGTTAACTTTTATGGCAGTATCAATATGGTAGCTCAATATTGTATTGGTAGGTATGGATTTCAAAAATATTTTTAAGGAGTAAAATATCTTGTAGAGATTCCAACCAAGTGCAGTTCAATACAACTCATAGTAGGTATCCCTTTTTGTATTATGTGGCAAAAGACGATTTTGGTCTGATATTGTTCCCTACCATGCAAGAAATCCATGGTGCATGCAACGAAATTCATGGTACATGCAAGGAAGTCAAGAACCATGCAAGGAAAGTCATGATCACACAAGAAAAAGTCAAGGCACATGCAAGGAAGTCATGGCCTTGCAAAGCAAATTCATGGAGCTAAAGATTTCTAGGAACAAGGAAAGTCATGGTTTGGATGGCCATGCAAGATGCTCTAAAGCGGGAGGCTTCCAAAAACATGGTGTCTTCGAAGAGCTAGGTCTTCTAAAAGGATTTGGTTGTAGATAAGGTATGGAGGCAAGGTCACTTCCAAGTGGTCGTGGAAATACCTTCCTCAATAAGCGGGAGTGTTGAAATATTGGTAGTTTGGAACGTATTTTGGGTCAGCTAGGACATGATAGGTCAGCTCAATCATATGAAAGGTCGATTGGGATTCGAAGAGACGCATCAGTTAGGCTACTCGCATCCCTCATGACTTTATATGTGTGTAGGGGAGGGGGAGCGGGGGGGCAAGTTGTGCCACTAAGAAGAGGGCATGTAAGCATGACGAAACTGTAGACATGGATGCAATAGGAAGAACAGCAACGTAGGGAAATTTGTGGCCTAAGGGAGCAAGCTCCAACTAAGGAAAGTTGGACCGAGGTACTTGCTAGGAAAAGAAGGAGTTTGATCCTATGGGAACGGTTGGTCTATGTAGGAAGCAATAAGAAAAAATGGGTCAAAGTCTATTAAGGCCCTGTGGAAGGCTATTTTGGTTGGTTGCAAACCTAGAGATGGGTTGCACGCCAAAGAAACAAGAGTTTCAAGAGGGTCAAAGCCTAGAAGAGGTTAGTCGTAAGACAGTTAGGGCAAGCCACAACCTAGAATAGGTTTGTCGAGGGTAAATCAGGAGGCCATGGGATTTTTTGGGTGGTTTGAAAGTTAACAAGATAGATTGCATCCAAGGAACAATTTGGCAGAGTTCTAGTGAAGACTTGAGGAGTTGGCTGACTAACCTGAAGGGTTGACAATGTGACAGCAAGAGAACCAAAGGCTAAATAAGTAGGCCAAGGTATGTAGTTTACTATATGATAATTTAAGAAGGGTTGGTATAATCCCTAGTTGTTGCAGCTATGTGATTTGGATGTTGTAGGTGTATTTGTTTAGGCAGGAAAGGCTTAGTGGACAAAGCCTCTGCCCTAGGTGTTTAGACAAAGCATTAGACTTGTACTTGGTATTGTACATGGATGTAAATGGTAACTATCCCTGGTAAGGAAGCCCTGAGAATTTACTTATTAATGGATGAATAAGAAACAAGTTTGGGCATAAAGTGTTGTGTATTAACATAGTTACTGATCAAATGAGAAAAATATTGATAACCTATTTTTTTAAGGTAGCAAAAAAATCACTCGATTTTGAAAAGTGGTTATTCAAAATGCCCCTTTTTTTAGCATGTTTTTGGCACTTTAAATTTTTTTGTGTATTACGTATGAACATTTTTAATCGTTAGTGATTTTCATGTTGATTTTGAAAAGTGTTAATGCAGCATCAACCCCATTTTTTTAGAGGGCTCATTTTTTACACTTCAAATTTTCAAATGTATTAAGTGCGAATAATTTTTTTTAAATGTTGATTATTTTACCATTTTTGTCTTATTCATCTTCTTGGTTTTCGTCTTAAGAATATTTTTTAAGAGTTTTTCAAATATGTTTTTTGTTTTTCTTTGCAATGCTTTTTTATAGTGAAATTTTTAATTTATTTTGCAAAGTTTAAAAAAATTAGTAACATTAATATTTTGAGGTTATGGATTTTTATATATTTGTATATCGTAAATTAATACTTCACTACACATAAAATAATTGTCATTAAAAAGTAACAATTTTAAACATTTGACAAAAAATACACATTTTGCATATAAATATAATTTTAAAAATATGTATTTTAAGACATTTTTGCTATAAAACATGTTAAATAAAATATTTTTTTCAAAATTTTGAGTAAAAAAATAAAACAATAACAATTTTTATGAATTTTGTATTCAAAGATATTGACATTTTAAGTATTTTTCCAAAAAAAAATGATTAAAATAAGATTAAAAATTAAAAATAAATAAATAAATTATATATATATAACCTTAAAAACAAAAATTAGAAATATAAAAATAAATAAATTAAAGAAAAAAAAATATATATATATATATATCAAAACAATTTAAAATTTTAAAAATTAACTCAAAAAACCATTGAAAATAAATAAATTTAAAAAAATAATAATAATAATTAATTAAATTTAAAAATAAAAAAATAAAAATAAATAACATTTTTAAAAAAATAAAAATATAAAAACCAATAAAAAAGTAATATATAAAACAAAATTCAAACTTGGGCTTGCCATGGTGGCCACGAGGGTTGTCCCTGGGCAGGCGGGGAGTTGCACGCCACTCCCGTAAAAATACAATAAAAAAAACGAATAAAAAAAGTCATAGTCTAACTAGACTACTTTTTTGCCCTGAAAATCATGGAAATTCAGGTAAGATTTTAAGACAATCCGACAATTTTTTTTGTAAATCCAAGTTATGGCTATCAAACTTCAATATTTTGGGTGCCCTAGAGGTTGTTGATGGTGCTGAATCCATTTACACCATCAAAAATATGATTCAAACACTACTACTGGAAGATTTCTTAAAAAAAAATTGCCCATATTCCGACCACTTTTGGCCGTCCGGGGAATTCCACTACCTCCGTAAACAACTCCTTAAAAAAATTATACATATAAAAATAAATAAAAATAAAAATTTAAACAGAGGTGGTCGCAAGAAACATTTAAAAAAAAAAAGTAAAACATTTTAAAAAGATTAAAATAGAAAAATAAAAATAAAAAACCAATAAATAAATAAATTCAAATTTGGGCCCACCCAGGTGGCCGCGGGGGCTGGCCCTTGGGCGGGCGGGGATCTGCACGCAACTCCCCTAAAAAATCAATAAAATTATATATATATAATCGAACTTGGGCCCGCCTAGGTGGCCCCGGGGTGGGACATTTTTTTTTTTTTTTTTTTTTTTTTTTGGTATATCTCTTGGGTTCGCATTATAAACATCTGTGGCGGCTTTGGGTTTGCAATATCTTTGTAGCTCGTATATATACATATCTGTAGTGGTTTCAAATGAAGGTCTATAATAACTGAAATTCTCTCTCGGCCCTAAAGAGGATCGATTCAGCTCAGCTTCATGATCTTATGTAACAACGTTGGATCGACTGTATTAAAAAATCGAAATCACCCCAGAGTCTCTGCAGCCTATATAAACACAGAAGTTCCGCTTTATGGCCTATATAAACATTGAAATCACACCCTGAGTCTCTACGGCCTATATAAACATTGAAATCACATCAGAGTCTCTATGGCCTATATAAACACCGAAGTTTCGCTTTGTGGCCTATATAAACATCAAAGTATATGAACTCTATCTGCTTTGTGGCACCCTTTTGGGGGCGGTGCAAGCCAGTATCGAATTCTGAAAGTTGTGTCTGATTTATTAAACTATCTAAAGGGATCGGTCATCAGGTAGCAGCGCAATACATAGAAGAAGCAAGATCTCTATTTGCCAAGGATATAACCTCCAAGGTGCAGTGACGGCCTCGCATTGATTCTACCTTACAGGTGAACATGTTACCACTTACCCTCCTATTGTTAAGTTTTGTTTTATTACACTATGAATACTTCCCCTCATATTTCTAAGCCCCCCTCTAGCGAAGGCAGACCAAGTAAAATTACTTTATAGAGTCTCTATGAGTACATTGAATCTTTAGAAAGACGAAGAGAAGAAAGAGAAAACCATTTTAAACTAGAACTAACTAGAATGCTCGACAACAATCGCAAATCATTAAAAAATAAAATAATCACACTTGAAATCGAACTCCAAGAAATGAAAGGTAAAATTCAAGAAATATAACATAGTAAACAAACAATGGTTTTAAAAAATGACACCTTGAAAAGCAAGATTAAAAATATAAAAGAAAAAATACATAAAAACTCAACCCTAAATAACACAGAAAATAACTTAGATATTAAACCCATCAAAAAGGAAATTAATAAACTAATTGTACTCGACCATGAACGCCACAAACGCACCTTAAATCTTATAATTACGTGTATAGAAGAACGAAGCAATGAAAACACATTCAAAATAGTTAAAGAACAATTAAAAACAAAATTTAAAATTAAAACAACTTATCTCATCCGTGTCTATAATTAAAACAACTTATCTCATTCGAATAGGATCGGAAAGATGCTTGAGCATAAACACAGACTCATCCGTGTCAAGGTCAGTTGTAATGACCATAAATTGGATATAATCAGGAAATCCCCAACCCTAAAAGGAACAGGAATCTTTATAAATGAACATATCATTCCAGAAGACCAAGTTGAACTTAGGAAAGAAATCCAAAAGGTCAAGGAGGCAAGAAAGGCAGGGAAATGGGAAATCATTAGGAATAGTAAAGATATTATTAGAGATAAAGTTGCAAGCACGAGTGATAAATAGGGACTCGCATCATTATGGATCCTCTTTTGGAACTACCATGGTTTTCCATGGTGCAAAGGTCCTATTTTAAGTTGGATCCTGAGTGATATTGACCTTATTCACTTAGTTGAAACTTGGGAGCATGATGAATCTAAGGTCCCTCACCTTGACGGTTTCACTCTTTGCTCTGTTTGGAATAAGAAATCCTCTCGAAGTGGTTTTGGTGGTATATCATGTTGTATAAGGAACATTGTTTCCTCTCACATCTGACTTCATAAAATCAACCCCTTCAATCAATACATTTGGATCGAAATCTCTGATTCTACCACTAATAGGATCTTTCATGCAATCTTCTATTTCGCTCTTATCAACTTTACATCCTATAAGAAGAACAACCTGGATAATAATTGTCCTTTCAATACTTTATAAAAATACATCTTCAACATGAGGAATGAAGGTAATATCATTTTATTGGGATATGTTAATCCTAGAATTGCTACTAACCAAGCCATTACGTTAAGTAACAACTCTAACCCTGACCCCTTGCATCTTGATGAAGATAGTAACTTCAAGAGAAAATCTGAAGACATTATCAAGAAATTATTCGGCATCGAGCTCCTTAAACTTTGCAGTTCCCAAGAGCTACTCATTTGTAATGGTATTAACAAGTGGCCCCTCTCCGATCAGTTGACCTGTATCCATGGGTTGGGTAGTAGTGTCGTGGATTATGTGATTTCTGACACCCTCGTCCTCAACCGTATTGAAAACTTTGAGCTACTTAATGGTTTCAAGCCTGACTCTGACCACAGAGCTCTGCCTTTATACCTCAATATTTCTATGCATACCACCCACATGCAGGAGACCAATGAAAGAAAAAGACACATTTGCTTCGATAGAAGTAAAGCCGACCTCTTCTTAAGGGATTTAGAGAGGCATTTAGGCTCCATTACTTATAATAATAACATTGATAAAATTTATTACCATTTCACTACTATCCTTTCCAATATCATTAGCAATTTCTCTAAGGAGATTTCATCTATGCAGTCTAATATAATTTCCAGTCCATCGTATGAAAAATATTGTAAAATTGCCAAGAAAGCGATCAGAAACGCTCCTAATGAAATCATTAAGCTTAGGAATGTCAATATATACAAAAATCTCATCAAGAGGAAGAAGATTTCTTATATTAATAAAAGACAAGATTATATTCTCCACCTTTCTAAAGTCGCGCCCCAGAAAATTTTGGCAGAATGTGCTTGTCCGTAAAACGAAAGATAATCATTCTATCCCCTTAGAAAAATGGGATAACTATCTTAAGAAGTTGTATGACTCTCCGGACACTATTGGCACCACCTTAATCACTCCAGTTAAGGAGGATGTATTCTCTCTGGATGACGTTGAGTCTTGTATTAATAAGCTCGCTAATGGGAAAGCTAAATATATTGAAGGATACCAAGTCGAGATCCTTAAAATAGGAAGATTTATCCTCATTCCTCATCTCCACAAGCTTTGAATTTGGTTGTAACACATGGCTTCCCTCAGCATTGGACGCAAAGCCTTATTGTTCTTATATTTAAAAATGGGGACAAAAGTATTTTGTCTAACTACAAGACCATTATGATTAGCCACATCCTGGCCAAGCTTTATGGGTTCATTTTGGAAAAGAAGCTTAGCTTTGGCTTGAAAACCAGGGAAAAAGAGCTAAAGGACAAGTTGCTTTTAGGAGACATCACTCGATTATTGACCATCTTGTCACTCTCAGAATCATTGCAAGAAAATGTCGCAATAGTAAAGTCGATCTCCTTTGTTATTTTATGGAATTTACAAAATATTTCGACATTGTTCCTCGAGATAAACTTTGGGAGAGACTTAAAGAGATCATGGTCCATCCTGAATTGAGGATTGCTGTGATCGGTCTCTACGAGACAGTCACTGCCAAGCTTAAGACCAATGAGGGGTGGTCTAAAGACATTAAATGCAATAGCGGAGTTAAGCAAGGGTGTCCCCTATCCCATACCATTTTTGACATATACATCGATAAGCTACAGAAGTGTCTAGAAACTGTGGGATGAAAGGGCACGAGCTTGTTGGTGTTCTCATTACTCTTCTCCTTTATGTTGATGATATCGTTCTTCTTGCAAAAAGCCATGATGGCCTTGGCAAGCAGCTTCAGACTCTTCATGTCTACTGCTCCAAGATGGGTATGATTGTTAATACCAACAAGACTAAAGTCATGATCATTAAATCCAAAAAGATCACCTATGGTAGTTTTGTGTATAATAACCAGTGCTTAGAGCAGGTTTATTCTTATAAATATTTGGCCATTAACTTCCCTCATCAACTCAACTGGAATTATAGCATCGAGAAAAGGATTATTGGAGGCTGGAGAGCTTATTATGAGCTTGAAAACAATTGTAAGTTGGTCGATCTTTACATTTGGAGTAAAAAGAGGTTTCTCTTTGAGACTCTCGTCATCCCTGTTCTCTCATACGGATGTGAAGTTTTGGGTTGCAGTATATCCAGAGAGTCATGGAGGAAGATTGAGATTATTCAAAAGCAATTCATAATCCACAACCTAAAGATCAAGGGAAATACTCCCTATCATATCCTCTTCATCATAGCTAGTTTGTCCCCCATTGAAAGTACAACTATGTTTAATATTTGATGTATAAGAAAAAGCTTTACAACATGGAATCCAAAAGGCTCCCAAAAATTGATTCTAACTTTAGCCAAAACCCCCACCTTCGCCTCAAACGTGGGTGGCACAAGGATGCCCAGTCTTGGCTCAACCATTGGGGAATTAAGGAGGAGCTCAGTATGGGAAGCAAAGATAGTGTCAAAAATACTCTTACCTCCAAGTTTAAGGACAAGTTGTGGGAGGATCAAGAGTTGGAGGGTAAAAGGAAACTTAGATACTACAAGGAGGTGATCACCGCCACCCTTGCTAATCAGAATTATCTCTTTGTGCTAGCAAGCGCTAAGAAAAAAATGAACATCTCTAGGATAAGAACTAATTCTCATGAGCTTCGGAGTGAGACCAAGCGGTGGTATTTTTCCAAGACTCCCTAGAACAATAGAATCTATCGGATTTGCGATACTAAGCAGGTGGAAGATGAAAAACACTTACTTTTATATTGTCCGGCTCTTACTCACATCTACTCTCAATTCCCTAACATGTGTCAAACTTCCAATCTTCTTGACCTATTAAGTCCACCCACGTATATCAATCTTAGAGCGCTTATTTCCCTTCTCTTTGACCATATAAAAGAGATTTTGAAGAATCAAACTTAGATTATTTTTCCTTTCTTGAGGTCGGTTAAGCTGCATTGGTCTTAGCGGACGTTACTCATCATCATCATCTACATCTAATTTATTTTTTAATTTTTTTATAAATTTATTTTTTTTAACTTTTTTTGACCTTTTAAGAAAAAAAAATTGTTTTTTAAGTTTTTTTTAAATATTTTTTTAATTATTATTATTTTATGTTTTTTTTTTATAATTTATAATTTATTTTTTTTAATAGCTTTTAATTTTATTTTATTTTCATATGTTTTTTAACTTTTTTTTTTTTTGTTATTTTTTTAAATGATTTTTTTTTTCAAAGTTTTTATTTTTTTAAATTTGATTGTATTTTAATATTTCTAATTTTTATTTATAAAGTTCTTTTTGTTCTATTTTTTTTAGCATTTAGTTTTGTTATTTTTACTTTTAAAAACAACATAAAATGACATCAACTTTGAATATAAATTTATAAAAAATTCATAAGATTTGTTATTTAAAAAAAAAAAAAAAATATTCAAATTTTCATAAAAATCTTGTAATTAACATGTCATTTTTAGCTCTCCGCCCAAGCCGACTTCGATTTTCTTTTTTTTATAAGTTTACTTTTTTTAAGTTTTTTTCTTTTTTTTTTTTCTTTTTTGAAAGTTCTTTTATTTTATTTTTTGAATGGTTTTTATTGTTTTTTTTTTATGTTTTTGTTTGTTTGTTTGTTTTTTTTTTTTTAATCTATAACATCAATATTATTTATTTATTTTTTATGTTTTTTTTTTTCCATTTTTTAAATTATTTTCTTAAATTAAGTGTTTTTTAATATTTTTCTTTTTTTAATTTATTTATTTATTTTATTTATTTTTATTTTTTAATCTTAATTTTATTTTTTTTACATTTTATTTATGTTTGATTTTTTTTATATATATTATATTTTTTTGTCATGTTTTTTAATTTTTTGCTTTAATATATATTTTTATTTACTTTTTTTTTTTTTTCAAATTTTGCATATTATCAATATATTTAATTGGATATATATGTCAAAATAAAAAATATGTAGAAGTAATAAGTCTAGGAGAACAAATTTTTTTGTTGCTGGTGTACTTCCTTAGTAAATTACAATTTGTTTTGTACATAATTATTAATATGTTTGTTAGTTTCGATTTATTAAATTCAAAAATATATATAATTTTAATATTAAATTATTATTGTTATTATTATATATGAAAATAAAATTCAAATATATATATTTCTCAATAATGAAATATTATTTTTAAAAGACAATTTGCAAATTTCAAAATCATAAAATTATTTAAAAATAAAATATTTACACAAATTTCCAAAAACACATGTTTTAATGCAGTATCAAAAACTCCAAAATCACATATAAATTCATTTGTTTTGGAAAGTTGTTCATTCATCATATGAAATGTGTTTCATATCCAATGATTTCATTACATTATATAAAAAAGACATTATATTTAATAAATTGTTATTAATATGATAAACTTAAAACAAAATAAATTGATATAAATTGTATGGTAATAATTTCTTAAAATAATGTCAACATCATGGCTGAAAACTGTTGTAATTTTAAGGTTTTTCATAAAGGTGATATTTTATCTTTAATGTCATCTTTGGAATTTTAAGGTTTTTTAGAAACATGATATTTTATCTTTAATACCATGCTTAAAATTCGATGGAATTTTAAGATTTTATCTTTAATGTCATGCCTATAGTGGAATTTTAAGGTTTTTCAGTCCTAATATTTTATCTTTAACATCATTATTAAAAAATGTTGACAATTTACTTCGAAAAGAAAAAAATGTTATTCTTTTTGCACACAAAAAAATGGTTTTTACTTCTTTTTTTAAATATTGAAAATTTACCTCGAATATATATATATATATATATATATATATATATATATATACAACATCAACACTTTTCGTTTTGAGACTGTTTTCTTCATTTTTTTTGGCGTTTTTTTGTTAAAGTTCTCGTTTGATCGGTAACTTCGTTTCTTGTCTTTTGATCTTATTGATGGTATATTTAGGTTGTGCAAAAAACATTAAGTTAGACATTTTCAGTGTTTATGTTTTCTAACTAAAAGCATAGACCAAAAGAAGGGTGTGTGGATTTCTAATAGTTTGAACAAAAGGAGAGGGTTACAACATTCTAAACCCTGTCAATTGAGGAGGTGTCAATCTATTTAAGAATCACTTTTCTTTTGAGCACAAAGCATGGAGGTGGTTTTTGCTTTATAAACTGTGAATTGTTAATACCGAGTTTCAGAACTTGATGTTACAAATGGTGCTTTGAACCCTTTGTGGTGAAGGATTAAACAATTGAACATGTTTTTAGAAATGTAAATCTACGAAGCTATGTTGCAAAAAGACTAGACTGAGGTACTTGGGCAAAGGAGTTTGGCCCTGTGGGAAGGGTTAGTCTGTGCAAGCGGCAACAAGAGAAAAGGGGCCAAAATATAGCAAGGGCTTGTGAAAGGTTGTTTTGGTTGGTCACAAGCCTAGGTAGGGGTTGTAAGCCCAAGAAACAAGAGTTGCAGGAGGGTCGAAGCCCATAAGAGACTAGCCGCAAGTCTACTAGGGTAGGTCATTGCAGGAGGGTCGAAGCCCATAAGAGACTAGCCGCAAGTCTACTAGGGTAGGTCACAGCCTAGAACAGGTTGGCCGAGGGCAAAACAAGAGGTCATAGGAGTTGCTCAATTGTTGAAGGTTAAACATGTCAAACCGCAACTAAGGTACAATGCAAGCAGAGGTCTATTGACGACTTAAGGAGTTGGCTAAGTGAGCTGAAGAGCTAACAGTGTAACAAGAGGACTAAAGGCTAAAGAAGTAAACCAAGGTATGTAGTTTGTTATCTAGTAATTTAAGAAGGGCTTCTATAAGCCCTAGTTGTTGCAGTTGTGTGATTTGGATGTTGTATGTGTATTTTTTGGGAAAGAAATGTCTAGTGGACAAAGCCACAGCCCTAAGTGTTTGTTCAAAGGATTAGACTTGTATTTCCCATTATACAGAGATGTAAAGGGCCACTATCCCTAGTATGGGAGCCTCACGAATTTTCTTATTAATAGACAAATAAGAAACAAGTTTGGGCATTAGTTGTTATGTATTATCTATTGATCTGATTTAATGGTATATTTATGTTGTGCAAAACTTTTGAAGTTACGCATTTTTAGTGTGTTTATGTTTTCTATCTAGGATAATATACCAAACCCCCGATGTGTGGATTTCTAGTAGTTAGAAAAAATGTCGAGGGTTAGGAAATTCTAAAACGTTTCGATCGAGGAGGTGCCAATATATTTAAGAATCACTTTTCTTCCGAGCACAAAATATGGAGGTGACTTTTGCTTATCAACAGTAAGATGTTAATACTGAATTTCATAACTTGATGTCACAAATGGTGCTTTACACCCTTTGTGGTAAAAGATTAAACAATTTAACATGTTTTTGGAAATGTAAGTTCGCTAAGCTATGTTATAGGAAACGTGTGGCCCCCACCCCAACGTATCAATTGCATTTCCATATCGAAACTCCAAAATGCGTTGAAGTTCATATAAATACATTTCACATATAGGAAATGTGTTTCATAGAAATTGAAACGCATTTCAATGCATATACAATGCATTTACAAATAAAATTTGGTGCATTTTACCTTGATTTAATTGTTGAGTCTCACATTTTTGTTTTAATGCCTAGTGGTTAAATATGAATTAATGTAACTTCTAGAAACCTCTAAGACCATAAATTTCTCTTTAAAAAAGGTTTGACTCTCAATTTGCACCAAAACGTTGTTAATTAATGGTAATGTCAATGTTAAATTCTCGAGGTAAAAGAAATGTCATTTTTACTTAAATTTTTAACATTATCATTAATTGTTTCAAGATATTTGATAGTGTTTCCAACCTCATCAAACTTCATATGGAGAAAGTAGAATTTCATATCCTTTGCAAAATTCAACAGACTTAAATAGTTTTCAAAATTTCATGATTATTTTCATTAGATTATATCATGTATGAGGGTTTGCAATTGGTAGTTAATCAAGAGTACCAAGCCCTTAATGTACCTCAATATTAGTAATATTACTTATTGGACTCCTTTGTGCCTAAGCAAAAATGTAACGTTCACTCAAACCAAAATCATTGATCAAGCATGCTAGACTTTTCATAGCATATTTTAAGCCTTGGATTAAGTAGTTTTGTCAAAATTAGGTAATGTTGACTGATGTCTCCAGAGGATTGAGGTAAAAGCAAAGGGTGATGCTAATGACGAGGATACCAATATAAGTGATGATGGAACATTACTTGTCATTTAAATGTTCTTGCTAATTTGTTCATAACAATTTCTTTCCAAGTTTATATATATATATATAATGTTTCCCCTTTTCCAAATTTTTGAGTGGTCACATTTCTAGCGTTTCCGTTTCAGAAACATGTACCCATTTCCCCGTATCATGCAACTTAGTTTCCGGGTAATTGTGGGCATGGTTCCCGGATGAATTTCATATTATTTCCCTGCTCTCATGGAGAGGTCCTCTCCCACAGGATACTTGGATGATTAGGAATAGCTGTAAATCTTCATGCAACACGGTTTGTTTCACTACAATTATTGGCTTTCTTTTAAACACCGATGTAAATCCACTTTCACTGTGAAACCATCTCCCCTGAACCTAGGGGAATTGCGGTTCTTACACATGAATCGGCTATGATTGTTAAATTCAACTTTAATATTCAGTAGAGATGTAATTTCTCTATTCCTTGGCATATTATGACGTAATATATCAGTATATGGGAATGCATGGAGATCATCTCTAAAAAAAACATATCAAATCATCTAACCTGTTGACATTGAAATTACCAAGTTCAAACAATAAAACTAGATCACAAAAGTGCTCGGATAAAATTAAGCTGGAATGTCAGCCCCAAATCTTGAGAAACCATTGTGCCCTGATATTTCTCTAAGTTCTGACAACCACGCCTGCAGTTACTGAGATTTGTGCAAAGATTTTCATGCCCAAATTTTTGGAGCCCGCAACTTATTTTTTTATATAGTTGAATAATTGCATAGGCACCTATTTATTGGTGAGGATAAACATCATCAAACACGGCAAAAAGCTGCATTGAGCTTTATCTATCGGCTGTACAGTGACATATGGAGTCTGATCATACATGTCCCCAACATTATTACCACGTGAAAGTACAGGTCCTATTGCACCTGCCATCGTCACCCATGTGCTTGCCATTCATAGCCTTTTGCCTTGACAACATTTATCATCTCCCATTATTTGCTAACAATCATATTAAAATCATAAACAAAGGTATATTGTAAGTGATCATTTCAGAAAATGTACTCAAATGGGTCGATGATTTGAAAACAACAGTGAAGTGATCCGTCGTTTTGACACTAGCAGTAAAATCCTGGACAAGATGAATATTGTCAGTTTTATCACCATCCCGAACAGCCGTTGTATCATTGATAATTTTGATAGTAACAAATGTATTTTCATTTCTGGCTATCTTATTAATTTTAATGCCAAAAATGGTAAAATTAAGCCAAATTTAAAAGCAAAATTATTTTGAAATTGATGTTGGTTTAAAAACCCTTATAATTTCTGTACCAAAATAAGGGAGTACATATGAATAACTTCTAAACCTTAAGATCATGTGTTCTAACATGAAAATTGATGGTTTCACATTAATCAACAGTAGAATACCAAGGCTGAAGTACAGTCAAAAGGCACACAGGCTACACAACACAGTACATCCTCAGTCAACTGAAAATGGAGCCCAAGATAAGTGCTTTATTCAATGCTTGATTACAAGGAACCAAAAGGTCCACCATGATGCCGCAATACGTGGCATTATTTTGCAAACCATACTGTACAATTCTATCACATAAGATGAATGGATATACTACACTTGCTGAACTTTCGGACAAAATCCAATAAAGAATCACTTCCTCGAAGAAAAAATTAGAAATGCAATAAATCACACTCAGACTGGCCGCAGAGAAAAAATAACTACTCACCTTCAACTGTCCTTTTAAACAACTCACTACCTAATGTTACATTGGTTGTTCCTTCAACCCTGGCCGCTGTCAGGCCCCTCTCCTTCTCCAGAATTCGATCAAGCTCATTTGTGACTTCATTCATTGTAGGTCGTCTCTCACCTAGAGGCTCCACACATTGGAAAATTAAGTCTAGGAACTCCTTCATGGCATCTTCTGTGAAAGTACGATTCAGTGTACTATCAATAAGAGCAGCCAGATTGTTTGCCTCCTTAAGAGAATGAGCCTTCACAAACACACAAAATTCATTAGCAGCATGACCGATTTCCGATTTCCGTTTCTGGTACAGGACCAGAAAAAAGTGACTACTTCGCATTTTCTTTTAAATGAAATTACAAACTTTTTATACCCTATCAATAAACCATTTTTGACATAGTATTATATATTTAATTTTTTGATTGAGTTACGAAGTCTTCAGAGAATACTGAAAAATATACTTGATGGATAACACATGTTAAAATTAGCTAGAATAAGTCTCTTCCACATTGGCTTGGGGTTGGCATGTGGAGAATATCCTAAAGTGACTTGGGAAATAAATTAACTGCATGAGATATAAAGTTATGAGATAAAGTGCACTTTAAGTGAAGTCAATGAAAGATTAAAACACAGCTGGGAAACAAATTAACTGTATGAGATATAAAGTTATGAGATAAAGTGCACTTTAAGTACAGTCAATGAAAGATTAAAACACAGCTGTTGAATCATCAGGGGCTCAGATTAAATCTCAACCATTGATCTTGGAGTCCAGCTGGAAGGTCAAGAGACACCCATTTGGCTTCCTAAGTGGCGCAAATGCCACGAAGAACTCATTATTCAATTGTGTGAGAGAAACAAGAGACCAAGAGGAGAGGTCGAGCTAAGGAGAAGGTGAAGACAACAAGAGGCATGTATTCCAAGGCAACTGAGCACTAATTTTCAAGCAGAAGAGGCACACAAATCGAGGAAGAGGTACCAGCCTGAGAGGAATGTACAGCAGCATTAAATCAGACTGCACAGTGCATTTATTGCAGGACATACAGTCCATTTTGCACAGTAATCAAGGCAGAATTGAGTTGTTTTTGTAGGCACAAAATTCAAGGATCTGCTGCACTTAATATTATACCAGGCCATACAACTGTACAAAATTCTGGGAAGAGTTTGGCACAGAATTTGATAGGCATTTGTGGCACGAATTCCGAGAAAAGTGGCCGCTAATTGGTTGAGATAAGTGTTAAATTCTGTTGAATTTTCTCTGCAGTGAAAAAAATTCTAAAAGCTAAAAGAATAATATCTCCCCCTTGCACTTGTTATCCCTCGGGTTTTTCCACGGATAGTTTGTCCAAAATTTTGAGTTTCGTTGATGAGTTTGCTAGTTATAATTTGCTGATTTCAGGTTCAGATTTGTATTTTGTGTTGTTGTTCATAAAAATCAGACCTCTACTTTGCTTAGTAGCATGCAAATTTTCTGAGTAATTTTATTGAAACAGTTATATATGTGTAGACAAAGTGTTTGAAGAAATTCCTACAAGAAATTTCTGAACTTCCTACAAGAAATTTCTGAACTGTGAGTTAATTTCTGTGTATTTTTTCACAAGGTATCAGAACTTGGTTGCTCGGATTGAATCAGCAGTGGAACAGCAATTAGAACTCATTTTTTTTCATCAAAGGAGAAGGATTTCTTGTATTTGTCATGGCTAATGGTTTAAAGTTTGAGGACAGATTGGAGGGGACAAGTAATTTCTGCCCATGGAAAGCAAAGACCAATCTTATTCTGGAGGAAAATGAAGTGTGGCACATCCCTAATCAAGACTATGTTATTCCTATAGATGTGGTATTGTTGGTTGTTTATAACAGTAAGACGTGAAAACCAAGAGAATTTAGAATTGTTCTTGATGCCATCAAATACCATGTGATTCCTCATGTCACTGGTAAGACACGTACAAAGGAGAAGTGGGATTCTCTTTGCAAGATGTACCAGAGTTCAAATCAGAACCAGAAATTGGTGTTGAGAGAGAAATTGAGGAACACCAATATGTTGAAGACAGATACAGTCACCTCAAACATCACCAAAGTATCTCAGGTTCATGATGAATTGAGGGCTCTTGGAGCGCAGATAGATGATGATGAGCTACTTAAAGTGGCCTTAAATGGCTTATCTAAACCTTGGGACAGCTTTGTACGTGGAATTGTTGCAAGGAAGAAGTTGCTTGATTCGGAAAGACTTTGGGATGATTTCATGCCGGAGGAGTTGGGACTTGGCTTAAGTTCTACCAGCTAGCAACATGGAGAGAATGAGGAGAATGTTTCTCTTGCTGCCAAGAGCAAGAAGAAATTAAAGAAGGGGCCCAAGGATGGGACCAAGAATAAGGGTGAATAGAAGAAGGATATGAGCAAAGTGAAATGTTTTCCTTGTCATAAGATGGCACATTATGTTGTGACTTGCCCAAATAAGAAGAAGCAGGTTGCAGGTTCAGCATAGGTAGATGAGTTTCCACATGATTTGAGAAGTTTTCGTTGATTGCTTGTCTTGCTTCCAGTGCGGATTCCCCACATGTTTGGTACATTGATAGTGGAGCCACATGCCATGTCTGGTGTCAGAGAGTACTTTACTGATTTCGGAGCGGATGGAGTTGTGAGTGAGGTGGTATTGGAGATGACACCATGACCAGGGCAATTGGGTGTGGGACTAGTTCTTTTGAGAGAGAGTCTCAGTTTCCTATGAGAGTGAGAGTTTAGCGAAAAGACAACATATAATCAAAGCATGCTCATGAATATATCTATTATATCAAAATGGCACCTAGTGCACTATCCAATACATGTAATATATAGAGATAAGAACAAAAACACATGACCAAGGAGGCTCTAAATGGCCTCTACAACAAAACATCACTAGTCACTAGTCACTACTGCTAGAGAAGCTAACATCATCTGGCTCAAACTTTGAATCAGAGTCAGACGAGGAAACCCATGGCTGCTCTTCCTCATCAAGATCTCCAACTGCAACTGTAGAAGTAGTAGCACTAGCAAGCACAGCAGTTGCACGCTGAGATAGACGAGTTATGTGATTGCGTCATGGCTGAGTAGAGGAACATTATGGGGTTGGGGTTGCGCCTGGTACTAGTGGATCTGCATTTAATTGAACATTATGTTTAAGTAATGCCTCCATCTCTGAATCTAAATCAAGACCAATATCCTCACCAGGGTCAAACTTTGTAGGTTGACTCTCCACTACCCAATCTGATGTTGGATCAATATCTTCCAACACAATGGGATCTGTAACAGGTCTTCTGTTCAGCGATTGGTTTCGTCTTAGTCGGAGGTTGTATTGGAGGTAGACTAGATCATTTAACCGTTTTTGTTCCAAACAGTTTCTCTTCTTCGTGTGAATCCTCTAAAAGACAAACCAATTGCAGTCACACCCAGAAGCACTGCAAGTTTGACTCAAAATACGGATTGCAAACTTCTGCAATCAAGGACAATGGCTACCAAATGCCTCCCACCATTGTGTTGCAAAAAACATAGTTGTGTAATGAGTTAGCTCAACAAATTATATCCAAATTTCAAATTATAGACAACTTAACAAAATAAGAATTTGAAAATTGAACTTGTTTACCTGGCTCATCTCCTTCCCTTGCAATCCTTGCTAGGTTATTGACAAAGGTACCTATGGCTCTACTGAAACAAGTGATTTGTCGGTGTATCTCCAGCTAGTCACTCTCCTTAGGGACCATGTGCTCAAGGCACTCAATCAATCCATCTCTAACCTCCCCAGTCAAAGCTTCTACCGCTAGAGCTTTATAATGATACCTTGGGTTCAGAAGAAACCCAACTGCATGTATAGGGTGATGGAGTTGATTATTCCATCTTTGATCAATGATTTCCAAATGGGCCCATATTTAGCCACTCTATCTTTGTATGGAGCCTTTATTTTCTCCTTTGCTTGATCCATAGCCTCATAAATGAAGCCCATAGTCAATCTTTCCCCATCCAGCAACTGCAACACCTTAACTAGTGGCTCAACAACCTTCACAATCTCTGTTGCCTTTTTCCAAAATATCTCTTCATTAACTTTCTTTCTCACATCTTTGCCATCATGTTTGCGAGCCCATTGACATTCATCATTGGAAAACATCATCTGCAAGTTTCTATGTTGAGAAAGCATAGATTGCAATGTCAGAAAATGAGTTGCAAATCTAGCGATGGCATGCCTAACAAGATCCGTGTCCCTTGTGTTTTTCTTCATCAGGTTCAAAATCCATTTGTGACTGTAGATATATTTTGTTATGCTTTTCACATGCTCTACAGTGTTCTTGATCCAATCTATTTTACCAATATCCTCAAGCATGAGGTCTATGTAATGTGCAGCACATTGGGTCCACAAGATAGTTTTGTGTTTTTCCTCTAACATTTTACCAACAAGAACATAGTTAAGAGGCATTATTTGTGATGATCTGAACAACATTAGCCACCCCCACCTCTTCAACAACCTCATCCAAAAGCTGAAACAACAAGTGTGCATCTTTCACCCTATCATATGCATCAACTAAGTTTAGAAACATGGTTCCCTATGGGCAAAAGATAAGAGAATTTATGATGGTACAGTTCCTTTGATCAATCCATCCATCTGACATGATGATACATCCTGTCTTCGCCCATGAGCTTTTGAAATATTTCAAATATTCATCAATGGACATAACCTCTTTTTGCAAAGAGATCCCCTTAACTCATGCATAGTAGGGCTTTGAAGCCCTTTCCAGCAGCAAATATGGCATTAAACATAGGTTCATAATATGGTGAACAAGAAGCATTGAAGGGGATATCAGCATCATACCACCATCTAGCTAGTAATCACAGGCAGTTTCTCTCAATTCTTTCTTCCAATGGTCATCTAAAGTAGGTTGCATTTGACCTCTATTAGCTTGAGGACCATGTGCACTATTAGAGGGAGAGGAGGGTGTGACTGTGAAATAACTTTTGATATTACCCTTCTTTTTAATTTTACCCTTAACATTTTCTTGAATAAACTCCAAAGAGGGAGGAGAATAGCGAAAGAGGTTGGATACATCAATGCAAGGAATAGATGAAGATCCCTCATAATCAAAACTAGGGTTGCCAACCATCATGTGTTGTATCCTCCTCTTCCTCCCTATTTCAGCCTCTATTTCTTTTTACCTAGCTTTTTCTAACTCAAACTTCTCAAATTTTTCTAGCAACTCCTTCCTAATATCCCCAATTTGTTCTGTTGGTGTTGCACATGGACCAATTTGGCCTCTAATACCACCCAAGTGTTGTTTCAGCCTATGAATGCCCCCTCCACCTCCCTTGATTTTTTTATGACAAAATTTGCAATGCATTTGATTAAAAATCATCTCAACATATGCCCAAGTAGCATATTTCATTCTAGGAGCCATTTTCTGATATTTGGACTTGGAAATGAAAGGACAAAAGTCTGAAAATGAAAAGAAAAAAAAAACTACTCTTCAATGTTCATTTCTTTTTAAAAAATTACTATTTTCAATTTCCAAATTTGCAAAAAAAAAAAAAAAACAAGGGTGGATTTGAGAAGTGAAATAAAAAAAAATACCTCTAGGCTCTAGCCTCTTCAATGTTGCTCCAAAAACCAACTCCTCAATGTTGCTCCAAAATGCTACTTCAATGATTGCCCAAGAAGCTCCTCAGTGTTGCTCCAAAAACCAACTCCTACTCTTCACAAACTCCTCACAAGTGCTCACACAAATGCATTGAGATAACTATGAGGAAATGTGAGGGGGTTGGGTAACTTTTATAAGCTTGGGAAAGGGTAGATAAAGTGAGAAAAACCTAAAACCAAAAAATAAAAAATGTTTTTCAAGTTTGTATTTCCCTCCCTTTTCCGCCGCAGACCGGCTTGGCCTAGTTATGACAAGCTCGGCCGAGTCGATGTCCGACTCGACCGGTTCGGTAACGGATCGGCCTTCAGACCGATTTTTGTACCGAGTCGGCCCGGGTAGGGATCCGACTCGGTCAACCAGGTCGAGTCCGATTCGGACCGACCTGATTTTAAAACATTCCTCTTAGGATTTTGGGGAAGCTTGTCATAGCATTACTTGAGTTCAACGTGGAGCATGAGGATGTGTGTAGAGGGTGTGCTCTCGAGAAGTACACCAAGGCTGTTTTCCAAGCAGGACAACAGGTATACTTGATTTGGTTCATTCTGACGTATGTGGTCTGATGTCTTCAATCTCTCTTAGTGGTTATGAGTATTATATTATATTCATTGATGACTTCTCCAAGAAGATTTGGATTTATTTCATGAACACCAAGGATGAGGTCTTCAAGACGTTCCAAGTGTTCAAAGCTCTTTGGAGAACCAAACAAAGAGGAAGATTCGAGTGTCAAGGTCAACTAATGGGGGTGAGTGGAATTTGGCCATAGTTGCCAATTTTAACACTCCCTCTCAATTAGGGAGAACTCAACCTGCCAATCAATCCATCATCATCGATTATCATGCCATCCTGTCATCATGAACCATCTTTCTATCTCATCTCTGCTCTGTTGAACACTGATATACATAATGAAGAAGAATTGATCGAGTGAGTCACAAGACCTTACCAGTCTCCACTGGCAAAAGTTAGTCCAGAGGTAGAACCTCACTCAAATTTAATCCCAGATCAAGTTGTTGAACACCATGCATCCTAGACATAGGGAGTACAACAGTACACGATGCGTCCATTTGTAGTGCTATGGTCCCTATCAACTTTTCCCAACTCATTAGCCAGATGAGAGGTACTTCCCATGAGTCTTAGACTACATGGGTAGGATCTATGATGGGGCATCTGCAGGAGAAGGTGAACCACTCATCCTGCTCATATGCCATAGGAGAAGGTGAACCACTCATCCTATGCATATGTCAATCGTAGGGGAAGGTGAACAACTCAACCTACACACATGTGGCATCAATCTTAGGGGAAGGTGAACCACTCACCCTACACACATGTCAACCATTATGGGGTAACCACTCACCCTACACACAGCGCACCAAATGGGGAAGGTGATCCACTCACCCTATGGTCGCTCATAGCTCCAAGAAGTACCCCAAGCCCCCAAGAGCTCCCGGAGCTCAATGTCCAACTCAAGGGGGGCACTCATGGGAGGGTCTTTCCGCGACTCCAAGTCTTTCTCGGAAGGCTAAGAATTTGACCTTCCCTAAGGGCCTCGTGAGAATGTCTGCAACCTACTCATCAATCCTGATGTGTTTGAGCCTTATTACATCCCGTTGTACCATATCCCGAATAAAGTGGTACCTGATATGAAGTGGTCGTCGAACACAGGATTCTCTGAAAGGCGAATCCCAATCTGGTGGTCGCAGTAGATCACGGTGGTATCCAACACGTGCTCAAATAGCTCACTAAAGAGCTTCCTCAACCAACTAGCCTCACAACAAGCCATACTAGTTGCAATGTATTTGGCCTCAACAGTGCTTAGAAAAACCGATTTTTTCTTCCTGCTCATCCAATAAATTGAAGCAGACCCCAATGAGAAGCAACATCCAAACATGCTTTTGTGATCCACCACATTGCCAGCCTAGTCAACATCAGTATATCCATGTAGCCTCAAATTCCCGACAGTGTATCTCAGTATATAGTTCATTGTGCCACAGAGATATCTCAAAAGATTCTTAGCAGCAATCCAATGTATGTGATGAGGCTCAATCATAAATTGACTTAACGTATTCACAGAGAAGCATATGTCCGAACATGAGTTTACCAAGAACATCAAGGCCCCCACAAGTTGTCTATATTCAAAAGGGTTTGCCAATTTGGGCCCAGCAACACTTCCACATAGCTTCTTGAAGTTGAGTTCCATCGGAGTAGACACAAACTTGCAATCCACCATCCCACATCTCTTGAGCAGCTTCACAATGCATTTTCCTTTAGAAAGGAAAATCTCACCTGGATTTTGCACTACTTATAGGCCTAGGAAGTAGTGCATCAGACCTAGCTCCATCTCGAACTCAGAAACCAACTCCCTCTTGCATTGATAAATTAGAGGGTTTGCACTTGACAAAAAGAGATCATATACATAAACGACCAAAATGAGAGACATGTCCTTTTCAACCTTGAAGTATAGGTTAGGGCTTGTTTCAACCCATAGAGAGCTTTCTTTAACCTGCAAATGTGTGTCCTTCGATCATGTACTTCAAGTAGACTTCCTCCTTAAGCGAGCCATGCAAGAAAGCAGTCTTAACATCCATTTGATGTAGGCTCCATCCTTGAGAGGCAGCGAGATCAATAATAGATCGGATAGTGGTATATCGAGAAACTGGTGCAAATATCTCATCATAGTCCACTCCTTCCTTTTGAGAGAAGCATCGAGCAATGACCCTGGCCTTGTATTTTTCAGCACTCCCATCAGCTCCATGTTTAATTTTGTATAGCCATTTTGCGGTGACTACAGACTTGTTCTTGGGTCTAAGCACCATTTCTCAGACATCATTCTCCATGATAGATTCATATTCCTCATTCATTGCATCCTTCCAAACTTGGTGCTTTACGACTTCTTCGAATGTACATGGCCCGGTTTGAACAATACTACTCATAGTAGCAAAGTACCCCTAACACATGTTCGGCTTCTTACTTTCGCGAAATGTCCCTCTTGGAGCAGTGTGCTTTTCAGTATTTTCAAGAGTATCTTTGAGCCACAAAGGTCTTTTCCTTGAGGTAGAGGGATCACCAAGAGGTGGATCAATGGGATCCATCAGGCCTTCAACATCGAGCATAGGTTCATCTGTCGGAGGTTAATCCTGTTTTTCTACAGCATCATCATTGTCCTTCCTAGGTATTGGGAGATCTTTGGTTTTCCCAAGGACAATATCTTCATCGAAGGTGACATCATGGCTTACTTCCACATCTCTTTGACCAGGCACATAAATTTTATATGCCTTTGAATTTTCACTGTAGCCCGCAAATATACCTTGGGAGCTTCACAACAGTGTTGGGAGCTTCTCCCCATAACAACTTCAATAGGTTTTGATCATGGAGCATGGCTTCCATGATTGTTTTGTTCTTCCTTTCAACAATGTCATTTTGCTAAGGAGTGTATGGAACAGTTGTCTCCCTCTTACTGCCAACCTCTCTACAAAAGTCATTGAATTCATTTTATTCATATTCGGATCCATTGTCGGTCCTGAATATTTTGATTTTCTTCCCTGTTTTATTTTCCACCAATGCTTTGAAAGAGCCAAAACCATTTGAACACTTCATCCTTCTTCTTCAAGAAATAGATCCATGTTTTGTGTGAGAAGTCACCCACAAAAGATTGCATAGATAAGTATCCTCCCAATGATGTTACGGTCAACATACCAGATAGGTCAAAATGGACCAATTGAAGAATAGCAGTAGTTTGGCTTTCACTAGAAGGGAATGGTCCCCTTGTAAGTTTCCCAACTACACAACCCTGACAAACCCCTTCATGATTCATTTTGAATTCTGGCATACCTGAGACTATCTTCCTTACCCCCAGGTAAGGCCTTTTAATGAAGGTGGGCAAATCTTTGGTGCCATAATTCAGATTGAAGAGAAGTATCCAAAGACAAGGCTCCCAAAGGACTTCCTCCAACTTGATAGAGACCATCAACCCTAAACCCAAGTGTGAAAGCATCTTTAAGGTTTCTTTGCCAAATACATACCTTTCCATCAATGAATGCTACCTTGAAGACTTTATCTTCCATCACAAAAATAGACACCATGTTCTTCTTCAAATTGGGCACATACAAGACTTCTTGAGGATGAATGGTTTGACCTTGATTCAAGTGAAGATTGATTGTACCTATCCTTTTCACGAGGTAGGTGGCATTATCTCCAAGTATGATCACCAAATTAGTCTTCTTTTCAATCAAATTTGAGAGGGCCTCTTTGTACCTAGTGAAGTGCCTTGCAGTTCCACTATCAATCAACCAATGATTCAGAGTATCCGAAGGAGAGGCAGTAGATAAAGCGGAAATAAGATAAAACTCCTTTTGTTTTTCTACAACATTACTTTCCTCATACCTGGAATTTCTCATCCTTTTGCGAGGTCGACTATTTCCATATCGAGCAGCGAGAGCATTCCTCTTTCCTTTATTGTTGAACTTATTGTTCCTTTGATTGCCATTGCCTTTGAAATTGTTGTTGTTGTTGTCGTCATCCCTTGGTGAATCGTTCTTGTGAGGACACTCTCTAGCATAGTGGTCAAACCTATTACAATTGTAGCACCTACCTTTTCTTCCTTCGTTGAATCCCTGCTTGAATCCTTAACCCTGTCTCTTTGGACTAACACTATTTTTCCTTTTAGCTTAAGCGAAGAAAGCAGTAGGTTCATTTCCATTTAAAGGCTTGTCTCCTCTTAAGTGCATCTAGCCAATAATTCTTCGAAACTAGGAATCCTATCATTGTTGAGAATGGTGGTGTTAAACACGTCCCATGCTCTTGAAAGACCTCCAAGTGCAATGAGAGTGAGCTCCCTGTCAACAATAACTTCCAATAGATAGTAGGTCATTCTTGATTTATGTTATTCTCATAAAGTAGGATTGGATAGACTCCCCTTTATTCATCTTGATGTCCTTCAACTTGTTCTTCGAAAAGAAAATTCGATTTGCATTGTTTATTTTAAACATCCCAACCAGCTTATCATACATCTCCTTAGATGTTCCCAAATCAAAAATATAGTCAACCAAATGCTTTTGAATGGAGACTATGATAATTCTCTTAGCTTTGACCTCACCTTTCTTATACTTCGTCTTAGCGGCAACAGGTGCAATTGAAGGAGGCTCCACCACTCTTCCATGCACATAGTCCATGGCATCATGCTCTTCCAAAGTCAAGTCCAAAGTCATCTTCCATGGATGATAGTTAGATTTGTCCTTGAGCTTATCCTCAGATTTGAAATCAGATGTAGTAGCCATTAAGGCTAGTCCAATGATGTTGTCTAACAAATCTCCCTTGGTGATTGTGTTTCTCTCTCATGCTTGGGCTTTGTCTTCACCTGTGCTCTGATACCATGTTAGTTTTAGTTAACAATGGTAAGTTCTATGATTAGCACAATTACTTCAATGTTTCTTTAGCAGCCCAATGACAATTTCCAATCTTGTTTTCCAATAGCTATCACATTAACCATAAATAACATTGACAATAATTGTAGATAGAACATAAAATAAAATGTAGAAGACAAGCAAAGACAAGAGAACATCAAATTTGGCAAATGCCAAGGAAAAACCAAAAGATGGGGAAACCTCTTTGATCAATTCTTCTTATTATTATATCAAATTTCCAGCAGAGAGAGAGAGTACACAAAGTCAAAGTTGACTTGCCAAATGAACACCAAAACAGCCCTGTCAAATCTGCAGTCAACTGCAGTCAAATTCAACCCTAACCAGAAAGACAAAGATGGTCAAAGCAACAGTAAAACATCCTCAAAGTAGCTCGGTCATACCCAGTCAAACTCGGCTTGAATAGATGGTAAAAATCATCCCAAAACAGTCCCATAGTCAGCGGTCAAACTTGGTCAAATTCAACCTTGAAATCTTCAGTCACCCTGCAATTATCTCTACGGTCAAAGTGCTCAGATCACCTCGGTTTCTATGCCACATTGTACGGCCTGCCAAAATGAAATTTTCCCACAAAAAAAGCAATCAAAAGATGAGACAAAGTATCTAGTCAACGTTGGGCAAACCCTGCAACAGCTCCAAAATTTCAGCCCTGCAATCTACCCAGAAAAATTTTTCCTCCTTGCCACACGTGAGAGAAAAGATCTGCCCAATAACTGTACGAACCATTGACAGAAGGAAAGAAGAATGTGTGAGTGATGATGATGCCAAATGAGGTGAGAGGTCACTTATATTTACACAAATCGTTGTGTGTGAAGTGACACGTCCATTGGGCTTCCTAAGCCTACATGATGATGTGGTCGACCTTGTCAATTTGTGTAAATTCAAAACACATTTATACTTGTCCAAATCTGATGATCTTTAGGTTAATTTTGGTCCTCTCGAAAAGATAAATTTAACACAATCATCATCTCCATCAAATAAGTAGTCTAAAGTGAAATTTGGCCCTAGTTTCCAATTTTAACAAGAAGGCTACCACAAGTGCAAAGTTTGAATGTTAGAAATCCAACAAAATTCACCACAAAGCTCAAATCTGCCACCACGAAGATCAAATTCATCATCATAGAGATCAAATCTTCCACCAAAAGGATCAGATATGCCACCACAGAGCTCGGATCTGTCACCACAAAGCTTGAATCTGTCACAATGCTCGGATCTATGTTACAGAGTTTGGATCTTCCACCAAGGAACTCGGATCTATGTCACAGAGTTTAGATTTGTCACCACATAGCTTGGATCTACCAACAAGGAAGTCAATCAATCTATGTCAGAGATTTTAGATTTGTCACCACATAACTTGGATCTACCAACAAGGAACTCGATTTGTCACATAATTTGGATCTGTCACCACAAAGCTTGGATTTGCCAACAAGGAACTCGATCTATGTCACATAGTTTGGACCTGTCACCACAAAGCTTGGATTTGCCAACAAGGAACTCGATCTATGTCACATAGTTTACTTTTGTCACCACAAAGCTTGGATCTACCAACAAGGAACTCGAATCTATGTTACATAGTTCGAATTTGTTGCTACAGAGCTCATATTTGAGATAAATATACCATAGACTTTGTTTGACCACTGATGATCTCGGACATTTGCTACAAAATTCATATAAGTGCCACGGAGTTTGAATCAGTCCTTCATTGAACTCAGAACTATGTGTTAGACTTTGGGTAGGTGCTCGAGCAGGTACCATAGAAATAACAATATGATGTAGACTTCAGCGAGAATAGAAAGAAGATACTGATCCTTTAAAGACCTTCCCTTGCTTGGACTTGTCTTGTATTCTTGGCAAAGTCGAAACGATATGCTTGAGAGGTGAATGTGTGGCAAGGAGAGAGAGTAGCCTCTTTATATAGTCATCAAGGTGATCTGAATGGGTGCCAATGAGAGCAATCCCATTTGACTGTAAAGAAGGGTTGACTTGCACTTGTGGAGCCTTCATAAATTACAAAAAAAAAAAACCTTCTTTAAAATATAATTTTCCTCCTTTCAATGCCATGTAAAATATGGCTTACAAAATTTATTTTAACCATGAAGAACATGCTAGAAGGCAAAAATTCATTTTTCAAGTTACATGAAAATAAATATTTCATGAAGACCGATCATAGCTACATATTCAACACCACCAACGCTTGGTGCCTGTCTAGTTGATTGCGTTATCTCCTGCCCATCCTAGGAGTCCCTATAAACTCCTTTGCATCCCTCAGCGTTTGACGAACTTCTCTGTTGGTTCAATTGCTGGTAGTGGGAGGTTTGACCAACTCGTCATCCTGATTTGTTGCTCTGTCTGCTGCGAACTTGTTGGATTCACTGCATTTGAACTAGTGCTTGTATTATTCATTGTACTAAAACCTTGTGACTGGCCCTGCGATTGTCCTTGTTGTTGGACTAATGGAGCTTTTGTTGGCCCACTCTGATCACCTGTCGACATCTCGTGAGATCTCTTGAAGGCTCTGTCCTCTGTGAACTTCACGTCTTGTCTCATGATAATCTTCCTACTGCTAGGAATGTAGATCATGTATGCCTTTAAGGTTTCGCTATACCCCACGAAGAACTCCTTTGCATTTTGTTCCAACTTAGTGTGTTTCTCATCTGGTATATGATAGTAAGCTATAGTACCAAAAATTCTGAAGTGACTGACCTTTGGCTTCCTCCCTAAGAAAACCTCTTCTAGTGTTATTTTACCCAACACCCTGTGAGGAACCCTATTTTGTATATACACCGTTGTGCTACATGCCTCTGCCTATAGAATCTTAGGCATGTCCTAGTCATACAACATAGCTTTTGTTGCCCCAAATATAGACCTGGTTTTCCACTCCACTACATTATGTTGTGGATTGTATGTAGTTGTCCACTCCCTCTTGATGCCCTCCTTTGCACAGAAACTCGTAAAGTCATTGTCTTTGTACTCTCCTATGATATTCATGCAAAGAACCCTGATCTTCTTCCCTGTCGGATTTTCCACTAGAGCCTTAAACTTTTGGAAGTGACTGAAGACCTCATCCTTGGTCCTCAAAAAATAGATCCAAATCTTCGTGGAGTAGTCATCTATGAAGGTAATGAAATACTTGTACCCTTTGAGAGATTTGGTAGACATTGGACCGTAAATATCTGAATGTATAAGTTGCAGCACACCATTTGATCTATTGTCACTTCTTGGGAATGTTGCCTTTGCATATTTCTCAAGTACGCACCCCCTGCACACATCATCATGTTCCATGCTTAATTCTGGAACACCTGTCATTGTCTCCTTGAGCATCATAAGTGCTCCAGGGTGTAGATGACCCATTGTCCTATTGTCACTTCTTGGGAATGTTGCCTTAGCATATTTCTCAAGTACGCACCCCCTGCACACATCATCATGTTCCATGCTTAATTCTGGAACACCTGTCATTGTCTCCTTGAGCATCATAAGTGCTCCAGGGTGTAGATGACCCATTGTCCTATGCCACAATTCATTCAAGTCTCTCTCACTACTACTGCTACTATTGTTGTTGCTACTAACTAGTGCCTTTGGAGAGTCGAGTCGTAACTTATACAACCTATTACTACGAACTTCAATTTGCTTCACCTTCTTCCAACTCTGGTGTTTAATGAACACCTTCTTCCCTACAAAGTAGACATCATATCCCTTGTCATGTAGTTTTGACCCTAAAATTAGGTTCATACCTATGTCAGGCACATGCAACACATTTGTAACACAGGTGCTTGAAACTGACTCCCTCTGAATCTCGATGGTACCTCTCCTGACTAGAGTACATTTACTTTTGTTTCCCGTCTGGATTTGGATGTCCATCTCCTCCTCCTTATAGCTAGAGAAGTACTCCCTAACTCTTGTAATGTGAGTTGAAGCTCCACTGTCTATGTACCAGACACCATGTGAAGTCGAGCTAGAGAGACAAGCTATCTGAGTGAATTCATCTTCCAATCTGGAAGACAAATTCGTATCCTCCTGAATTTTGAATCTCTTTGCGGCCATACTGGAAAATTTGAGAACTTCAAATATACTAAAGAAGTCTTGGGTATAATTTTGCTACAAAATCACTGCGCTAGATTTTCTCTGTGAACCAACTGATCTACTCACTGGAAACCCTCTCTGGCAATCCTACTGAATGTTGCTACTACTCCTGAGACAAATCGAGTTTTTCCTTCACTCTGAACTGGAAATCGATTTTCTGGCTCTAGCAATTCGCACTGCTTGGTTGATCTGCGCGGATCTGAAATTTTGTGCTTCAGATCTCCCTCTGAAACTGCACAATTTCGCTTCCTTTCGCCTAGAGCCTCTGATCCAATCTTTGTTGCTCTGATACCACGTGAAAAATCCTTGAACTGCAACAACTGGAAATTATTCTCCTACCTTTAACAGTTTTATTTGTCTTCTGTAATTATTATTACAGCAAATAGCGAATAATTCAAACTACAATTCTTCACAATAAAATTACGTTGCAAAAATATGAAAACTATAACTGAGAAATAGATGCACACACACAATCAAAATAGACACTATTATTTTTGGACAAAAGTCCCTGGAAATACCCTGAAGGGAAAACCAGTGCAGTAGATGAGGGTTTTATTATTATGCAACATAAATAGAGAATTACAACTAGATGCCCAATTGGCAATCCTCCGGCAATTTATCTCTGCTAGAAATATACTAGGAAAATAGCTTTCCCTCGCAGAGACTCGATCTGGCCTTTTTGGCAAACTCGCACTGTTGAAAAATGTGTAACTAGGTTCGGTCTTAATAAATATGAAATGTACTTTTGATTATTGTATATTGTAAAATGAAAGAATATTATTATTATTATTTTTGGAGCATGGGTTTCATGCTCAAGGTCTTTTATTTTATAGGTTAAGCACCCATTGAGTGTTTCTAGGGTTTGTCATAGGTCAAGAAGTCAAAAAAGTCATTGTCATAAGTTGAAGATCCCTTTGGGCACATTGTAACTCATAACAAAAATTATTTTTGTCCTTAAAAGTGTCAAAATACTCTCCAAGATCAAGTCAGCCTCATAGTTGGCAAGTCAACCTAATTTGAGGCACGTCCACCTTTGAGAAGCCTATATATAGGAGGAAACTCGACCTCCATGAAGCACATTCATCACTCACTCATACAAGCGAAGGAAGAAGAGGAACAAGGAAGCAAAGAAGGAAGAGGATGAAGAAGACTTTGTTTTGGGCTATTTCTCTCTCACACGTGTGAAGGAAGGCTAGGGTTTCTGCAGCAAATCTAGGTTTTCTCTCTAAAAGTTTGATCTTGAAAGAGAGAAGGCAAGAAGGTCAAGCGAAGGTCACAAGAAGCTATCCTCAAGCTCCAAAAGTCACAAAAAGCCAAGCGAAGGTCTTAAGAAGTCTTGGGAGGCTAAAAGAAGCTCACACGTGTGGCAGCAGCAACTGCAAGAGGGCCGAAAATTTCAAGTCTGCAGTGGAGGCCGAAATTCTGCAGTTAGGGGTCGAAATTGTGCTACTGGAAGATATTTCATTGGGTTTATCTTGGACAAGGAAAGCACGTCATCTAGAAAGATTGGACTTGGTCTTGGAAGGTATTGGTCTTGTTCTAGAGGTCTTGGAATTCGTTAATTGAAAGATCTATAAGGAAGAGAAGATATTTGTTGGTTTTCCTCTCAAGAGGAGAGGTTTTGGCACTGAAATGCAACCTATATTTTATGTCATTGTTCTTCTTGTTTTGGAAGTTGTTTGATGATATACAAACATAATAATAACTGAAGAACCTAATAACCAAGAAAAAAGTAAAAACACATCATAAGAAATTATCGTAGAAAGAGAAATGACTCCAATCATTGCCCTTAAGATTTCTCAACATGGTATCAGAGCTAAGGTAGGCTAAGGACATCATGAAGATCTCTACTAGACTGAAGAAGTCTCTCAAAAAGTGTTTCAAGGTAGCAAGCCACCTCAAGGAAGGTATCAAAGAAGTATGGAATCTCCTATTTATTCCAAAGAAGGAAGTGACCAAAACAAAAGATAAGGGACTCTTCTCAGCACTCAGGCGCATTTCAAGATGAGAACATTTGGGTGATCGACAGTGGAGCATCAAGGCATATGATTGGTCATCACAAGAAACTAAAGACACTATCAAAAGGAAAGTCTTCTTACTTCATAGAACTTGGAGATAATAAAAGCTATCATGTGCGGGGAATTGGATCAACCTCAATAGAGCTAGAAATTGGAGGAAATATTCATATCAACATCTTATTTGTTCTAGGTTTACATAAGAACTTACTCTCTATTCCAAGTTTAGAAGATAAATGTGATAGAGTGGCTTTCATTGATGGAAAATTTGTAGTATGGAGTAAAAACACAAGCATAGAAAATGCTAGAGTAATTGGGATTTGTGAATGAAGACTTTACAAGTTGCTATCGCCTCTTGCCCCAGCTTTAGTTCACATCGAGATCAGCCCATGTGGACTTTGGAATAGAACATTCAGTCATCTCCATTTCAAAACCCTTCCAAACACATGAGTAGATGGAATCCTCGAACTGAAATAAGATCACAAAGGAGTATGCAAGGGTTGTGCATTGGGTAAGAACACCAAGAGACCATTTGGAAGCAGTGTTTCACAGTCAAAAGAAATCTTGGATCTTATTCATTCTGATGTTTGTGGCCTTATAACTCCTAAGTCACTTGGAGGTCATCTATATTATGTCACATTTATGGATGATCATTCAAGGAAAACTTGGGTTTACTTAATGAAATCCAAGGATTAAGTATTTATCAAATTTCAAGAGTTCAAAGTTGAAGTAGAGAACCTTACAAAAAGAAGAATCAAGATATTAAGATCCGATAATGGAGGAGAATATACATCTAAGGAAATCACCGCTTTCTGTAAGGAGCTTGGGATTAAGAGGGAGTTTATAGCCCCATATAATCCTGAACAAAATGGAGTTGCAGAACAAAAGAATCGATCCATTGAAGAAAGTGTACAAGCAATGATACATGATCAAGATTTACTGAAATTTTTGTGGGGTGAAGCTACAAAGACAGTTGTATACATATAAAATTGAAGTCCCCACAGGTCTCTAGATAATAAAACTCTCGAAGAAGTGTTCACTGGGAAGAAACCTACCGTGAATCATCTCCGAATTTTTGGTTGTCCTATCTACATTCATATACCTAAGGACAAGAGAAAGAAGTTAGCTCCATCAGGCATGAAGGGGACATTTGTGGGCTACAACAATTCCTCTAAGGCCTATAAGATCTACATAAAGGAAGGACATTGAATAGAAGTCAATCGAGATGTGATATTTGACGAAAGTATTGCATTCAAGAAATCAAAGGATCTCCCTATGTAGTATGGACTATGATGATGAAGAAATTCCTATATTCGAAGAAGAAGTTACTAGGGAGGACGAGGAATCAAATCATGAAGATGAAGGTCCCAATGAACCTATACAACTTGTGGCTATCCCTGAATCTAGAAAAAGACCTAATTGGTTGAAGCCTACACTTCTAAATGTAGCAAGTCATGGAGCAGCTCAAAGAACATTCAAGGAAAGCAAGAAGCCCAAACGATATTTTGGGTATGCAGCCTACTGTCAAAACTAATAGAAGTAGAGCCATCCACTTTTGAAGAAGTTGTCACTCACCAAAAATGGAAGGATGCCATGAATGAAGACTATCAATCTATAATGAAAGAATGGAGTTTGGGGGATTGTACCTAGGCCTAAAGACAAATATGTGGTAATTTCCAAGTGGATCTACAAGAACAAACATGCGGCAGATGGAAGCATTAAGATTTGTGGCTAGGTGCTTCTCTCAACAAGAAGGCATAGACTATGAAGAGACATTTTAGCCAACAACAAGGAATATTACTATTCATTCATGGATCTCTTTAGCAGCATCAATGGGATGGAACATCTGCCAAATGGATGTCAAGACTGCATTCTTGAATGGTACAATTGATGAGGAAGTGCATATCGAACAACCCTTGGGATTCAAAGTTAAAGACAGAAAGGCATATGTTTGCAAAGAATTTTGTTGATCCAAACCTCGATATTAAGGTTGTGAAGGGAGAGAGTCAGTGACATTCTTTTGTATGCAGATGATCTTCTCTTGACAGGTGTGGAAGGTCGAATTGAAGAATGTAAGAGGCAACTAGCAGCAAAATTTGACATGTAGAATCTGGGGTTGATGCACTACTATTTGGGATTGGAAGTCTGGCAAGTACCTAATGAGATCTATCTAGCTCAAGGGAAGTACGTGATTAACATGTTAAAGAAGTTTGACATGATGGGTTGTAAACCAATGATAACCCTGATGATCACGAACTTGAATAGACTAAGAAGTTCATAATCGAGCCCTGTGGATCCTTCCAAGTGTAGACAATTGATTGGCTCATTGATGTACTTAGTGATTACACGAACAGATGTATGTTTTGCAGTAAATGTTCTCAGTCAGTTCCAAGTAGAGCCGAAGCATGATCATTAGATAGCAGCAAAACATATACTGAGATATTTGCAAGGAACTATCCACTACTGCCTGAAATATGATGGGAGGAATGATGTCCACTTTATTGGATATACAGATTCTGACTGGGGGAGTGAGAAGGATGCAAGAAGCACTACGAGAGGATGTTTCAGTTTGGGATCCTCCATGATCTCATGGAATAGCAAAAAGCAAGACACGGTTGCTTTGAGTAAGTGTTGAGGCTGAGCATATTGCAGCATGTGAAGTAAGCAGAGAAGCAGTCTGGTAGAGAAAGTTGTCATCCAACTTGTTCGAAGGACCAATGGACCCTATAGTGATACATTGTGATAACACTAGTGGTATACGATTGTCAGAAGACCCAATTTTTCATGGAAAGACAAAGCACATCAACAACAAGTATCACTATATTCGGAAGCTACTACAAGATGGTGTGTTGCAGCTACAATATCTCCACCAATGACAACAATATATCGTGGGTTTCTAGGTTTTGGAAATCTCGTGTTCCTTAGCCTCTTCTTGTCATCCTGCATTGATTATCCAGGGATCCCTTTAGATTCAGGAAGGCAGCGAACACAGTAGAAATTCATAAGGTTGATAGAAATTCATAAGGAGAAATTCAGCAGAGTAAAAATGGTAAACCATGCAAGCCATGTCTTCCTCCTCATGTCTCTCTTCTTATCAGTATGGATAAGCAATTCAAAACATTTCTCCAAAATTTATTTGGGGGGAAGCAGGGCATAAAAACTCTGCCCAAAGAAGATTGAGGGCTTAGTTTGACAAATCTATGCAGAGCAAGGGACAATGTTTCCAGCTAAAACAGAGCAGGAATGCATCTTGGTAGATAGTCCTCCATCATGACTTGAAATATCCAAAATCTTAGCCATGCAAATGTCAGACTGGGCCCTTATAACATCGGTAACAGTCGGTGTAGACAACTTTTAGAACTCCCAGTTCACAGATTATCAAAAGAATATAGCAAGTGTGGCAGTTTATCTGCACAGTTACCAAACTGGATGAGATTGGCTGTGAAATTGATTTGCATTACAGAGAGGGGGCAAGACAAGGTAATTCCTTCTATAGTTGGCAAACAACTTGTCAGGAAAAAATTTCACACCTGAGGAGATTTGTGGGACAAGAACCCAATCAAATGGCTATCAGTGAATATTCTTAATCCAGCACAAAGGCGAAACCAATCAAATGGCTATCAATCATTATTCTTGATCCAGCTCAAAGGCTCTTGGTTGTCGACAGGTTTCTTTTCATTGCACTATGTCAGTTGATTCAACATGACAGTTTGTCTAGGTTAAGTTTAGGTGCCCATGGACATATTTGGAAAGATCAGGATTAGTTTTATGGAAAGCCTCTTATGAATTACAGAACTAAGGAACTTTACTCTGATTCATCCACATTATCCTATTGCAGATCTCGTCTTAAGAGGAAGTGGATTATTCAGGATAGTAAGGCCAGATGCATTAAGAGTTGTCAAGGCATATAGAAGTCCCTCTCTTCTTCTGTCTAAAGTACTTGGGTAGTCGGTTATTACTAACGATATAGTAGTTAAGGATAGGGGACATATCACTAGCCTTACAAATGAAGGTTGAATGGTTAGCCACAGACCTGAGATAGTTGAGCATGTTATTTTGAGCTTCAAGGCTGCTAGAGCTTTATGGGCATAATTGTTGCTGAGCACATGACCCTCTTTGTTTTTCCTGGTCACTGAAGAGGGATCCTATTTGGGGATATATGGATTGTCTGATAGGCATGCGGGAGTGTTAAGAACCTTTCATGAGGAATCTACTCTATTTCATTTGGAAGAAGATATAGAATCTCTTTAGATTGGGGCCAAAGCAGACTTGATAGCTCTCCTTATGTAGGTAACGAGGTAAAACTGTGTGTCCATCCCTTGGCCCTATGATCTATTATTCTTAATATACACCTTTCTTGTTGAGTAATGAACTATATGGTGCAATTTTCATAAACAAAAGAGTGTGTTTCATTACAGTAATATGGCAAAGTTGAGTGGGCCTAATCGTTAAGGACATGTGTTTACTCATAAGAGGTCACAGGTTCAAATCTAGAGGGCGGCAGAGTATGAAGAAATCCATGGACTTTAGCAGTCAAATCATTGCACAGACTAGGGTTCCTTGTTCCACAAACAAGGGGGGCTCATACACCAATTTGATGTCTGGCTTGGTTGTGACCTTAAAATTAGATTATTATTATTATTATTATTTAGCAACACTATACCTTTTACTGAAAATTAATGTAGAAAATATTGCCAGAAAATCGTGTTTTTTTGCCAACTTTGCAATTTTTTCCGGACCATGAAAAATCACCCACAAATAATCGTGATTTTTTCCCTTTTCAACAAATCGCGATTTTTTCAAAAAAAATGCAGAAAAATAAGAAAAAAAACACACAACGACCAAAAAAATCACTGAGCGCATAGGTCTGTGGGTTTCAAAAGCAATTTTTGGGTTTTTTTCGATCATTTTGCTTTGTTGGTCTTGGAGAAGGAAGGAGAAGAGCTTTGTGGCGATTTTCAAGGAGGGATTGAGGATCAAACAACCATTATCATTACCAACCAAAAAAATTTGTGGATCAAAGATTCAAGATCAAACAGACAGGTATGTTGTTAAAAACTCATATGTTAATGATATTTTCATAGATTTAGGCTTATGCTTGCTTGCCTCTTTGCCTACCAACATTTTCCTTCTTTTTTTTGTCATTTGCTATGATTTTCATGCCCATGAACTGATGCAATGGTTTTCGCCATATTTGGACAGCAAGCTTCATTTTCGTTTTTAACTTTCTTATGCAGATTATTGCCATTTTTATTGCAAATAATGCAGTACAAATTTGATTTTTTTAAATGAGAAGGCTGTTATTATTTTTGTGGTGGGGGTTTAATGCCATCTAAGAAACCGGATTCGTCCCCCAGGGCCTTCGAATCCCTAATCCGGCAAATCCAATACAATTCTCCGGATTCGTACCGGATTCTTGGGATTTGGTCATACCCGTACAAGGTACGGCGAACTCCGACCGTACCCTGTACGGATACGACCGAATCCCGTACAACCGGATTCTCTGTTTCAAAAAGTGTGATTTTTGGTTATAAAAAAACCGAATTTGACATTCTTTCTCACCGTTTTGTGATTGTGAAGTGAGCAAGGAGCAAGGGTTTGCAAGAAGAAAGGGTTAGCAAGGAGAAAGGGAGTCCTTTCGAAAAGATTCGGGCATCCGGTAAGTGCACTGTCCCTCTATATTTTTCATTTAGTTTGTTGTTAGTGTTTGCATGTGCATCTGGGTCTAGACAACAATGTTGAGTTGGCATTGGCCAACTTGGATCTCAATGTGTCAGTGCTAGAGCCTGTCACATTTGATGATGATAGAGTAGAGGCGTCATCCTCCACATCAGCAGATGCAGAGATGACAGAGGAGGAGGATGCATCAGAGCCAGAGGAGAGCAGTGGTGAGCATGATGATCGGGATGAGGACAGTGATGCTAATTATGATGATGAGGATTGATGACTCATTGAGGATTCAGGGTTGTAGTCTTGGAGACTGTAGTTTTTTTGTATTTTCTATTTCTATTTGCCATTGGTAGTGTACTTATGTAACACATTTTGATTCTGATGACTTAATGAGAAAACTACAGTATCTTACTATCTTGTCTTTCTGAGTAAATTTGACAATTATATGATGTATCAATGTATCAAATTTCAATGTATCATGTATGAGTATCTAAGATCTTAAATCTATGTTTGAATCAATGATTTGCATAAAAAAATCTAATTTTTAATATATATATATATATATATATATATATATATATATATATATATATATATATATATATATATATATATATATATATATATATATATATATATATATATAACGTATCGTATCTCGGAAGTGTCATGTTCCGGGGGTCACCGTATCCCGAATCCGATTCTCGAATCCCCGTATCCCCGTATCAGGTGACTTAGAATGCCATTTTGAAGTTCCACTACAAATATGCCAAATCTCTTGGACCCATTTTGGCAGTATGGGGAACCTGATGGTGGGACAAATTGTTAATATCTGTTGATTTTCTAGTGCAATCAAGACTAATACAATTTTTCAAACTGATAACTACTTCCAATGATACAATTTAGAGCATTCCAATCATTAAGCATTTATATATGAAAAATTTCAACCATTAACTTCTTGAATAGGGCAATAGAGATAACTAAAAACAATGAGACGAGACACCAAAATTTTGGTCAACGACTAGGGAAAAACCCACAAAGGGGAAAACCCAGAATTCTTTCCTTATGAGAGAGAGTTCAATTCATCAAAATATTCCAGTCAAAATTTCAATCTTTGACCTCAATTAACGTCGAGTCAAACCAGTCAAATCAAAAAGAAATAGTCAACACTAGTCCAAGTCAAGTCTGCAATAGAGCGGCCAAATTTCGGCATGAGACAGCTGGTCAAAGGAGCGAAATTTGCCCTGCAATACCACAGTCAAAGCTCAGTTAAATCACAGAAGTTGACTTGCAGTCAACTCTCAGTCAACGGCCCAAAAACAAAGATAAACTTCAGTGAAACAAAGTCAACACATCAGAGAGAAACTCAACCTCTAAAATCAATCAAGAACTCGGTCAAACAGAGAGGAACGAACCAAAGCCAATGTTGGTCAAATAGTTGGTCAACGCATAACACATCTTCTTCTTCTCCTCACTCATGTGAACATAACTCCTTGTGTTGGTCGAATGAGATGTGATGGATGGATGTCAAATGAGGTCAATCGAATGCCAATATATACATGTGCTAGGAGGTGGGTTTTGACCTTGGGGTCAAACCCTTTCAATGAGTAGGTTGACTTGCGCAAAAGAAGTCGATTTGGTCAACATAAAAATACATAAATTCGTCTTTGTTTTTCCAATGAAAATACCAACCACAGGTACCAATTTTCAACAATATCTAAGTTGCAAATTGCGTGGGGACAAGATAACAGGAGGGGTTACCCGATTGAAATACCATTTGGCTAGAATCCCAGAACATGATGTTGGCCTTCGTAAGATTTCTAATTTGGAGCTTATAAGAGTTGCATATGAAGCAGTTGAGGAAAAATACAGAAAGAAAGAAGAGGCAACTGCAAATCAATTCGAAAGTGCAAGCAGATCTTTAGGGCTATCTACTTCCGAGATTGAACTTAAAGGTAGTAGGAGTGGCTCCATAGCTTCACCTGCTGATGTTACTGGGAGGTCATCATTTTTACCTGGAGCACAAACTTCAATAAAGTCGGTAGTTAAAAAAAAGGAGAAGCATGAAGCAAATAGAGTTATGGGGAGGTGTCTTTACTGGAGTGACTTGTTACTCACCATCACCAAAAACAATTCATTTTGGCAGGCAATGTGTGATGTTATTGCTATTGTCGGCCTAGGGTACAAAAGTGCTACATATGAGGAGTTGCAGGGGCCAATCCTTCAAGTAGAAAAGAAGTACATCAAATCTAGACTGGCAGAGTTGAAGCAGTGATGGGAGGTCTTTGGATGCACAGTGATGTTTGTTGGTTGAATGGATAGGAAGGGTGGGACCCTTCTAAATTTCTTGGTACACTACTACATTGTCCTAAAGGTACCATGTTTATTGAATCAATAGATGCATCAGCATATATAAAAGATGCAGCATTGATATGTGAGTTGTTAGATGGGTTGATCCAAGAGATTGATGTGTAGAATGTGGTGCAAGTCATAACAGATAATGTAGCTAATTATATGGTTGTTGGCAGGATGCTTATGGACAGGCACTACTCATTGTTTTGGACTCCATGTGCGGCACACTGTATTGATTTAATGCTTGAGAATATGGGGAAACTCTCCTTCATTAAGTAAATGATTGATATGGCTAGGAGTTTCCCCAAGTTCATATATAAGCATGCTTTTGTTCTTGGCCTCATGAGGAGATGCACTAGAAATAGGGAGTTGCAACGTCCTACAATCACACGTGTTGCCACCAAGTTCATTACTATTAAGTCTTTGCTTCAATGTCAATTTAGGTAGAAGCAAATGTTTGTTTCTGATGAATGGTGTGATTGCAGATACAACAGGAGACAAGATGGGAGAGCCATTGCAAAAATGGTGTACACTGACACCTTTCGGCAAGGAGTAAATGTGTGCTCAGTTAGTGAACCTATAGTAAAGGTTTTGAGATTGGTATATGGGTATAAGCCTGCAATAGCTTATTTGTACAAAGCCATGGATAGGGCCAAAGAGACCATTAATGCTTATTATGCAGACGAAGGTTTCGTTGGGTTTAATAAACAGATGGTGTTATGGGATGTGATTGACAATTGGTGGACAGGGATGCTTCATTGACCCATTCATGTAGCAGGACTTTTCCTCAACCCCGCATTTTCCTACAATCACAACTTTGATTATGATTGTGAGGAGATGGAAGAGCTCCATACCTATATTCATAGGATGGTACATGATCTCGAGCTTCGTAGCAAACTCAATTGCGAGATAAGGATGCATAGAGATGGTGTTGGACTATTTGGCTTTTAAGATGCTATTCGTGAAAGGACCATCTTCATGCCACATGAGTGACAAGTCATGACTCATTAAAATTTACTAATTTAGAATTCTAGATTTTTTAAATTCAATTATGTTTTATTTGAAAGTTTAATTATGTTTTAAGCCTTTTAACTTTCTTTATTTTGTTGTAGATGTTTGGTGGCAAAGCTATGGTGAAAGGGCACCAAATTTGGGCAAATTGGCCATCATAATCCTCAATCAAACTTGTAGCGTTTTCGAGTGTGAGTGCAATTGGAGTGTATTTGAGAAAATACACTCAAAGAAACGCAACAAGTTATAACTTTGAGCTTCAACCTTCAACTGAGCAATACATTTATTGTGATTTATGACCCTCATGTTTCAAGACTCATTAAATTTTTTATGACACTCTTACAGGTTGGAGTTCTCACACCTTAATGAGTGGGTGTATGTCCATTACAATATTCGACTTAGATAAACCACTAGATGTGGATGCCATTTCCTCAAACAATGCTGATGTATTGTCTAAGTGGAGGGTGGAGTCTGAGGTTCCCATCATGGAGGAGTCACCTACATGGTTAGAGGAAGAACCATTAATACAGGAGCAACTTGGGGAGGTGGGGGCAGGGGGAGGAGGAGGAGAAAGTGGGAGCAGCAGCACCATCTTCTACAGATATAGGAGAGAACAGTGCCATACCCAGCAGTCATCGTTTGACATTAGGTGCAGGGCCAGAGCCTTTTACTGCTAGGGGCAAGCCTGGCAAACAGTCCATCATCTTTTCCCGTAAAAAGGGGAGAGGGAACTAATCTCAAATAGCTAGCTACTAGTTTTGTTTGTTTTTCTACATATAACTCATGATGGTGAGATACATTTATATATGTGATGTTATCTTGTATTGGTTCTCCAAATTTGAGTCCTTGATTGGACAATTATCAAGGATCAGAAAGATTTGGTATCGCCTTTGATGTATCATTATTTTTGACATCCACTACATCATATATATCTGTGCTTTCTTCATATTTATGTGCCAATGTGTTTATTTCATGTTGCTGTTACTTTTCTCTGATGTTTCCGAAAATTTGTTCTCAGGACCCTCGCCAATTTTTTGCCTATGCCAGCTTTTTCAACAGTGATTCAGATCAATGCGACAAAGAATATAAAAGAGGAACAAAAGTTGCATGCATCAATTTGGAAAAGTGTGAACAGAATCTGTTGCTACACAAAAACACAACACTATACAATATCTGAAGCATTATATTCCATCACTGCCAAACTTTAAGTTCTTACTAGGGGAAATTTTACAATAAGGAAAAAAATCTGCACAAGATAGATCACAGGAATGTAAGGTACCCAAAGAACTAGGTGTTGTTCTGGCTCCGGCCAAGTTAAGCTTATCACTTCACGCCCACTTATAAGCTCTAGTAGGAACACTCCAAAACTATACACATCACTTTTTTCGTGCAATCTCCTTGATGCATTGAACCTGCATTAGGATATTCCTTGTCATGTCAAGACAACCATTGATATATTTTGAATAATTATTAACAAAATGCTAAAAAACAACTAGAATATTCCTATTCTGAAAACTAGATGGAGAAAATAGAGCAAGAGAGCGTACTCTGGATCTAGAAAACCATCCACAGGAGAAGATGGGCCTGCACCATAGATCCCGGAAAGTAGCCTAGAGAGTCCAAAATCAGTCACCTTGGCAACAAAATCCTCATCTACAAGGACATTGCTAGTTTTGAAGTCTTTATGTACCAATGGTGGTGTCAAAGCATGCAAGTGCTGAAGACCTGCAAAATGTATGCAATGATCAATGTTGCAAATACTGCTTCAGGTAATATATTTGCTGGTGGTCCAGAAATAAGCTGATTGGAAATATTTGTGAAAAAGTTGCAAGACATCAGAAAATATCAGCAAACATATGCTCTTGGGCCTGAAAAGTTCAGAAAAACTTGGAAAATATTTTAAAAATAAGAAAATATCAGAATTAAAGAGAGAAATCAGAGATACTTGTAACAATGGTATCCCTCTTCTCTTGTTAAAAGATATTGTCTTGTGGAAAAATCCAACTTTGCATAACACCTTCCAGGAATTGTCATTACGATCAGTTTGTATGTTCTATAATCCAGATTCCAAATCAATCAAACAAGCATAAAGTACACTCCAGCAATGCAATTACGATGTTTCTCAAGAACCAGCCAGACATTCATTTTTTCTTTTGACAAATGAAAATTCAACACCATAATACTCCTTAATGCATTCCATTGCGCTAACCTTTAGCTGCACCGACAGCAATAGAGAGCCGTGTCCTGAAGTCCAATTTTCCAAGAGATATCCCATCAGAATCTGTATGATCAGGCCAAAGAGAACTTATGACATCTAGCATCTCAGTATTTGCAACAGAACAGTAGACACGAAATACTATATCATAAAATAGTCTTACCATACAAGTGATTACAAACACTCCCATTTGGCAGATAATCATAAACTAGCATTTGTTGTTCATTCTCTTGACAGTAACCAAGAAGGCTCACAAGATGCCTATGGCGTACACGTGACAGGTACTGTACCTGAATGTGCATGAAAAACGTGTCAACTAACCAGCATACATACTACATAATTGGCACATAATGCATATAGCTCACATACACAGTCAAATGCAAAAGTAATAGCGAGATATAAAATTGCCCTTATATGAGCAGTCAGTGTGATATAACATATAAGATGAAAATGAGCAACACAAAGATTAAGGAGAACCACATGATCCTGCTACCATTAAAAAATCTACACATGTGGACATGGAAAGAAAAAAGAACAGACACTTAAACCCTAAAACTACAAGCAACATAAAAAATGCATTCTCAATGAGCAGTGATACTGAAGTAAATAATCTCCTAAATCACACTGAGAAAAGCATATTAGTGCAGTATCTATAAGCCTTTTTATATGTAGCGCCATTAAAACGCTTTCCTACCTGGCAAATGTTTGGCGTCCCCAGTGTCAGCAGATAAGTAAAATAAGTCAAAACATTATATTTTTTCAGATAAATTATTAGCCATTCTATGCCATGGGATATCACATATAAGATGAAGACATGCAACTCAGAGACTTGAAGAAGCAGAAACATAGCATACTACTACGAAAAAAATTATATAGGTGGTCATTGAAAGAAAAAAGAACAGGCACTTGAACCCTAAAACTGGAAGCAACAGAAATGCCCTCTCAACAAACAGTGATCCTGAAGTAAATTGCCTCCCAAATTGCAGGGAGAGAAGCATATTTGTACAGTATCTATAAGCCTTTTTATATGTAGCGCCATTAAAACGCATTCCTACCTGGCAAATGTTTGGCGTCCCCAGTGTCAGCAGATAAGTAAAATAAGTCAAAGAATTATATTTTTTCAGATAAATTATTAGCCATTCTATGCCATGGGATATCACATATAAGATGAAGACATGCAACTCAGAGACTTGAGGAAGCAGAAACATAGCATACTACTACGAAAAAAATTATATAGGTGGTCATGGAAAGAAGAAAGAACAGGCACTTGAACCCTAAAACTGGAAGCAACGGAAATGCCCTCTCAACAAACAGTGATCCTGAAGTAAATTGCCTCCCAAAATGCAGGGAGAGAAGCATATTCGTACAGTATCTATAAGCCTTTTTATATGCAGGGCCATTAAAATAAATTACTGCCTTGGAAATATTTTGGCACCCCCACAAGTCAGCAGATCAGTAAAATAAGTCAGTATTATTAGCCTACGCCATGATTTGGTTTTAAAAAATTAAAACCTGTAAGAGCTTAAATCTATTCCTATATTACAGAATTGCATGTAATCACAGAAATAAATAATATGAAATAAGAGATGAATTTCATGTTTAAAAATAAAGAAAAAAGTAAAGCAAAAGACAACTTGGCAACTAACATCCAACTAGGCAGTGCAAGACGCATCTTCCCAGAAAATATCGAAAGCTAAACTCCATTTTCAATAACATAATTGAGACAAATAGGTCACATGTTTGGCCAAGAAAAATTGGAACAAGAAATTTCAGCTCATCAAAAATTACACAAGCAAATAGTTCCCTGTATTAGCCAAATGGAAGAGAGCAACATGTTGTATCCTTCCACAGAAACCATATTTAGGGAAAAAAACAAAGCAAATTATTAAGAGCCTTACAAGCCACCATGCATTGATGACAGACAGTTTAAAACGCAATGAAAATATATCTTAAAAGGAATCGAGGACAAAACATTTACAAGAAGCGTCTCTTTCAGAATGGTGGTGACAGCTAGAAAGAGTGATAAAAAGCAGTGAAACATGATCTCCAGTCACTCGTGAGTCAAACTCTGCTCTTCCCTCAAACGATCCGATTCAACTCTAGGCGAGTCAAACTCGTGTTGACCGAGTTTAACTCGTGTTCAACACAAGTTTGACTCGCAACTCACTGATTAATTGTGATTTAGGCTACTGAGGCTATTTTCAGCCCTCAACTCGGTGAGCACGGGTTTTAATTTTTAGGTTTGCCGTGTTGTTCGCCGTGTGGTTTAGTTAGGCTAAAAATTAAACGTCGCTCTGTAACTTACTTCTCACTACTCAGGCCTGACAACTCATATGTCGAGAAGGTAATAGAGGCATCATTTTAGTTTCAGTTTACTACGCATAATAGAGGCGTAGTGTAATAGAGGAATAGTGTGCAGTGTGCTCCAGCGTTAGCTTCAGCGTGTGCTCTGTCAGAGATTTCAGTAGCAAACCATTATCGTATCATTTCAGCAACAATCAAGAGATTTCAGTTACTGTTTTTTTACTGATTAGTATGGATATTTTATAAAATTTTAGAAGCAAATGCTTCTAGTTCTATGTAGTCACTGATTAGGAGTCAGGACTTAGTACTTTGGATCATATTTGGACTCATAACATATATGAGATACTTATTCATTCATGATATTTTGGACATCATTGATATTATGCATTGTTTGGACATGGCTTTATTGAATATCAATGAAAAATGTTTTTTTAAATTCAATATATGTGTATATCTTTATTTATTGAATTCACCGATTTTTCCTGATTCCGAGTCTGGTAACATTGATAAAAAGAGACTCGCCTTTGTTGATGTTTTGAAGCTCCAGCCTCAGACAGGCACTTCCACACAAGTCTAAGTGTATAGACATGCGGAACTCATCTACTCTTCAACCTTAGCAAGTGCTTTAATTATTAAAGTAATTTATTTTTATAAGAAAAAATGAGGTCGAATGAAATACAAAGATTATTTGCATTAGTGAATTACAGAAATCTCAACCATTGATCTTGTTGCCTCAAAACCTAGCAGGTCTTGTAAGTGGAGCTCACAAGACAAGAACTAGAACAAGGGACAACAATATGAGGTGTGGCCCACTATCACCAAAGCCACTACCTCTTGTTGTTTGGTGGATTTGCACTACAAGGGAGGCTTCCCTATATTAGGTCACCTTAAGGATATATCAAGTTCAAGGGATAAAGGTGACAAAATAGGACAAGGAGGGATGCTCTACTTAGGAACAAGGCTCAGCTAGCACAATTAGGGCAATGTCCATTCTCCAAGAGGGCTAGTTAGGGCACAATGTGACATAGGGTTAATGATTAAGCAAGGTTAACAAGCCTACCTAGGATCACGAAGCCAAGAAAAGGCTAATAATAGAGGTATATGATCAATTTATGGCACAACAAGACTTCAAAAAGCCTCAAGTTGATGCCTAGCACAAACTAAGATTTTTCTAGGATACAATTTACCTAGGATAAAGGGCATCAGCCCTAAAATGGAGAAACTAGCCACAAGAAGAGATTGATTTTGAGGCAAATGCTTCACAACGAAGTGTTGAATCCCTCCACAAGGCAACGTTCTCTACCTTAGTTGAAATTTATGCCCTAACCCTAGCTAGAGGCATTCGTTACTAGGACAAAATTTCACGTTTGGGGAAGAAGAATGTGTTTCGAAGTTGAATTAATGTGACCAAGCCCAGTGCTTTGACCTTGGGTGATGGAGTCTAAGGGATTTCTAACTTAGGAGAAAACAACTATAACCCTAGCAAGGAATAAGGGAAATATGAAACCCTAGATTTTAAACCCTAGCTATCATTTTTGTGAGGGAGCAAAGTCAATGAGGAGAGCTAGTTGAAAGATTCACTCATGGGATTGTCATACAAATGTAGAAAATTCTAATTTCCCACCCCGGTTTTCAGTTTTCACCTTATTACTCCAAAATAATTAAATGCCATTTCCCATATCCATACATTTAATAACTGGAAAATAAATTTTGCTGAAAACACAAATTCTGGAAATTTTTTTCAGAATGCTGTAAATGCAGAAATAAAATAACAGCAGTAACAAACAGTCATTCAACACATCATAACTCAGAAATTTTTGGTCAAGGTGACCCTGGAAAAACCCCCTACAACTCTTGGGGAAAACCAGTCTGGAAGCTTCTCATTTATTTCTGAAAAATGCTTTTACAGTGAGCAGTCATACACAGAAAATTACAGCAAACACAAAAATCACTTATCTTGACTTTCGTGCCACCCTCCACCTCGAAAAACGTGCCAAACAGCAAACAGAAATATTTCAGAGAAATTACAGCATTAAATGTTGTCTTATCTACCTCGAAAAATGTGCCAGGAATGACCGTACGGACTGTACGGATTCCGTACGGATGGGACAGCAGCCCCCTTTCTCGATTTTCGTGCCCAGAAAATTCTGCCTTGAAAATCGTGCTCCTTGCTGCTGTTCCAGCTCTCGAAAACCGTGCTGCCCCTCTCTCGAAAACCGTGCAAATGCTGTACGGACTTTCTGCCTTGGTTAATGTGCCAATAAACTCTGCTGTACGGATTTTCCAGCCTTGGGAAGTGTGCTCTCTTGCTGTATGGACTTGCTGTGCTGCCTTGCTGCTCTCCCTCTGCTCAGAAATCACTCTTCAGCTCCCTCTCCTCCTCTCTCAATCTGCTCATGAAAGAATGAATGACCTTTTCCTCCTTTTCCTCCTTTAACCTAACCCTAAGTGACTTTTGGGAAATCCCTAAATCCAATGGCTGAGATAGATTGAGATCTAGGGCTGAGATTAAATGCTCATTTAAATCTCACTTTCTATTTTTTAATTCACCCCACTTTAATAAAGACCCACTTCGTCTTTTATTTCCAAAGTCACTTTTTCCTTTCTAATTTTATATTGACTTTATTAAAGTCACTTTAAAATTAGACTTGACTTTATAACTTTATAAAGTCACTTTAGTAACTTTATCACTTAAGTCACTTTTAAATTAGATTTAACTTTATAAAAATTATAAAGTTACTTTAGAAGAAAAATTAAATTCTTTTGGACACTTTTCCCTAGGCCAAAGATCAAAGCCTTAGGGAACCACCTGTCCTCCGGTACCAAATTTCAACACTCCCTCTTACCGAGGAAGGTGTTCCTCACCACACCCATCTTGTCTCTGAAGTAGACATGCTTGCCCCGTGTTAAGGCTTTGGTAAGAATATCTGCAACCTGCTCATCAGTGGGAATATACTCAAGCTTCACAGCTCCTTTCTGAACATAGTCTCTGATGAAATGATATTTGATCCAGATATGCTTTGACCTGTCATGAAATACTGGATTCTCCGTGAGTTTAATGCAACTCTGATTATCACAGTAAATCACTGAAGGTCTCAACGGCTGACCAAATAAGCCAAACAACATCTTGCGAAGCCGGATGGCCTCACAACTAGCTAGACTGGCTGCCATATACTCTGCTTCCGCTGAACTCAATGCTACTGACTGCTGCTTCCGGCTGAACCATGACACAACTGCTGAACCCAACCCAAAACAACATGACACCACAGTGCTCTTCCTATCGAAGCACAACCTGCGCACCAGATCAGTGTAACCTGCCAATCTCCACTCCATCCCCCTGCTGTAGTCAGGACCATAATCACTTGTCCCTGTAATCCTTCATAACTTGTGTTCTGACCACAGAATGCACCCTAAAGTGCTCTTCCTATCAGAAGCACAACCTGCCCAATCAGAATCAGTGTAACCTGCCAATCTCACTCCATCCCCCTGCCTGTAGTCCAGACCATAATCCACTGTCCCCTGCAAGTACCACAAAATGTGTTTTGCAGCCACCCAGTGAACCTTCCTAGGCTCACACATAAACTGACTCATCGTGTTGACTGCAAAACAAATATCTGGTCTAGTGTTCACCAAATACATCAAGGAACCAATCAGCTGTCTGTACAATGTGGGATCCACCAACTCGGAATCCGAAGCATGAAGCTTCTTCCAGTTGGTGATCATCGGTGTCGACATGGGTCTACAATCCTCCATGTGGAATCTGCCAAGGATGTCCACAATATACTTCCCCTGTCCCAGGAAGAAATGCCCCTCCTCCCGCCACACCTCCAAACCCAAAAAGTAATGCATCAAGCCGATGTCCTTCATCTCAAACTCCGCCGCAAGATCTCTCTTGCAGTGCTCTATGAGTCTCTCTGCACCTGTAATGACTAAGTCATCCACATACAGCACCAGAATGAGAGGCTCCCCACCTATCACAATATAGTAAAGGTTCGGATCTGCCTCACTCTTTGTGAAACCCATCTTCTGCAAGTAAGTATCTATCCTGGAGTACCAAGCTCTGGGAGCTTGCTTCAGGCCATAAAGGGCCTTCTTCAGTCTGCACACATGGGACTCCTTCCCATGCACCTCAAAGCCCTGTGGCTGCTCAATGTACACCTCCTCCCGTATGAAGCCATTGAGAAATGCGGTCTTCACATCCATCTGGTGGATCTTCCAACCCATCTCTGCTGCTATCGATATAATGGAGCGGATCGAAGTATATCGAGCCACGGGAGCGAAGGTCTCCTCATAATCAACTCCCCCTACCTGGGAGAACCCTCTAGCCACAAACCTCGCTTTGAATTTCTCAATGCTGCCATCTGCAGCATGCTTTACCTTGTAAAGCCATCTGGAAGTAACCACGGATTTGCCCTCAGGCCTCGGCACCACCTCCCAAACATCATTCTTCATGATAGAAGAATACTCCTCCCGCATGGCCTCTCTCCAGACCTACTGGCTAGCTGCCTCCTCATAGCTAGAAGGCTCAGAGTCAAGGATGCTGGTAGCCATTGCCATATAGCTACAAAACCTCTCAGGTGGTCTGCTCTCTCTGACCGGCCTCTTAGGCTCAGCAACAGATGTGGCATCTCTCAAGGTGTCCTGAAGCCACTTGGGCTTCCTCTTCCCCGAGCACACTTCTCCTGCTGGAGAATAAAACTCCTCCTCCTCAACATCAGGAGCCTGAACTCCTGACTGTCTGTTTGCTGTCCTCCTGCCTGCACCTGAACCTGTAGATGCTGAGGTACCGTGAATCGTCCATCGTTGACTCCAAAGGAATCGTCGTGGATCGTTTCCGCGTGTTTGTAGTACCACCCTCTCGATCAAGTAGCCATCGCTTCATCTGACGGACTCGACATCGTCATAGATGTACCGATCCTCCTTCGATCTTCGCCCACCGGATCCCTCACAAGGATCGACTCAATCGGGCCGGGCCGAGGGTCCGTCGATCCGCATACTCTAACTCCCGTGACCTCCTAAAGGCCCCGTCCTCCTCGAACTTCACATCCCGCCTCGACAACAACTTTCTCTCACAGAATGTAAATCTGAAAGGCCTTGGAGGTCTCACTGTAGCCCACAAAGATACCCTTCTCTGCGGTGGGCTCTAGTTTGGTCCTCTTCTCCTTGGGTATGTAGGAGTATGTAATGCACCCAAAGATA